>JAXGGA010002818.1:0-112500 GCA_038373865.1 Uloborus plumipes
TAATTTCTTGCTGTGCTGCAGAACAAAATAGAGTATTAAGCGATACTTAATAGGTATCTCTCCGTGGGCTGATATAGTTTGGCGAGTTTTTCTTGAATAGGTCTTAAATTAGAGTTGCGTGTTAATAGTTTTTTTCTCAGTGCATTTGAAAGATGTGTTTGAAAATATATGGGTTGGTTTCGAATTTTTTTTTAAATCTATTTACACTAAAAAAAACCTGAATTTTCAGGAAGTTTTTTACTGATTTTAACAGGAAATTTCCGTTTCGTTTCAAAACGTATCTTTTCCTCAAAAATATGGAAATATTCCGTGAATCACCGAGTTGGAGAAATAAAAACGGAACTTTCCCGGTTTTGTGGTTGTTGCGTAATATTAAAAGCTGAGTATCTTCCTATGTATCTATATTCTACTTCTTTCTCCTGAACGCCAATGAACTGAAAGTCGAACCAGGTACCGATAGATTCGTAATTTTTCAGGCTTCATTAGTTTTAATTGACATAAGGTTTGATGAAGGAATTCTGAAGAAATTGAGAAACACCTTAAAATTTTAAGCGATTTCTCCTAAATGATTGAATATGAAATCCATTTTAGAGAACGCGGTTGATATGAAACAGTACTATAATGCTAATGAGAATTTTGAATGAAAACTTAGCAGAATCAAAGATGAAACTCATTAGTGAGCCACGTTCGTAGTATTTTTACCATGAACAACTTCTAATTTCTTGAAATATAAATTAGTTGAAAAGCCACGGGGCACAGCTATGCGCTAATAAAGGTTTTTGAAGTAACAACTCATATCCATTATAATGCAAAGGATTTCTCATTTTTTGTTCAAGTTTTGTTATTTTTTGTTCAGAGGTAGCCCGTGCAACGCCGGGCCACCCAGTTAGTTTATTCTTTAAGAACTGACTTCTTTTTATTATTGAGATTCAACAGTTGTAATGGGATGTCGTTGTATACTGTATTAAACGAAAATTGCAGTTCAAAATTATCGTATTATTTTACATTATGTAATAAATTCCTTTATTGCTGTTTTGTGGATATGAGTCGTGATTTATACATACAAAAGATAAAATTCACGTTCTTTACAAATATAAAAGTAATATATTTTATACTATTATTATTGCTAAAGGCTAAACTATATCAAATGCAGGTGTATTCTAGTGTTTCAGCTGTTTGTATGTAACTCCGAATAAAAGATAAAATTCACGTTATTCGCAAGTGTAAAAGTGATGTACCGTAAAATGGGGTGTATAGGAACAGCGGGGTCAATCGGAACAAAACTTCCCGACCGTATAAAGAAATTCTTCAGAAAAAACTATTGAATATTTTTCGCCATGGTTTTTTTTTTAGAAAGGTAAGATCATAGGAAGTAGGAAAAAATTACTTTTGTCAATCTGGCAATGCTACTAGCTTCTAAGGAGGGCTGCACGTAGAATGCTAGAAAACATCACATTTTTATAGACTGCAAAATTTCACATGCAAGAACAAACCTTCTTATATTTAAAAGCTAAGAGTGGTATGTTTCAATTATACGTGTATCTGAACAACATAATACCACATTAGAATTTACATTTTTTATAAATTGTGTCATAAAAATGAAGAATTCTGAAAAATGCCAAGGAAAAAAAATTGCGGGGTTAATCGGAACACTTCGTTCTGTTGTTCCAATTCAAACTAATTTGAAGGAAACTGTTTGAAAAATCAAGATTCTAACCCCAATTCTTCTAATCAAGACAAGGACAAGGATTTATTACTGTTTATATTTTCTCGTGAGCAACTAGATCTTGGAATGACAAACAGTTGCAGATTTCAAAAGATTTTTTCTCCAGGAGACTTCTTTTTACTTAAAATGCGAGGGGGAAAGTCAAATAACTTTATGTAGTAAAAGTCCGGCACACAGACAGTGATAAATAAGCAAAAAAATCTTTCTGGACAATCCCCGAACCCAGAGATTTCAAGAAACTAAAGAAAAGGCATAGTTCATCCCAGGAGATGTTATGAAAAAACTTAAGCCAAGTCACAATTGCTAGCTTTAAGGACTAGTACATATTTGTGAACGACATGAGTGTTTTCAATTCATGTTAAAGCTTTGTATTTCAATTCAAAAGCATTTTTTAAAATTACTTTTCATTTTTCATAAGTTCAAAATTATTTTGAATTTTGACAAATTATAAACGTTTACTGGTATGAAAATAATGCATTTATTTGACAGTAATTATCTGTTCTTATTCTCTCCCATCAATATTACTCATGTTTGTGAGACCTATTACAGGTTAAACTGAAAAAAATAAAAATTTTAACATGTGTTTCGATTGACCCCTATCAGCGGGGTGATTCGGAACACCCATAATTTCCTATATATTTTAATAATAACTGTTCAAAATGTTTCGTCTTTGCTTGGAATATCAAAAGTAAAGCAAGACCGAAGTTTTTACCCAAAAAAGCAAATTAAAAAAAAATCTTTTAACTGCTTTTTTTTACAATTAAAGCTGAAAAGTGTTCCGATTCACCCCATTTTACGGTATTTAATAATATTATTAATGCTAAAGGCTGAACTATATTACGTGTTGATGCATTATAAGTGCATGTAAACAAAGCAGATATTAAATAGTTTTGAAACTTGACTCTAAAAGCGTATTTTTTAGTTTTTTTTTGAAACTATATTTAGGATTATTTTCTAATACAAGAAAAATGAACAGTGCTATTCACAAAATAAGTTTTTATTGTGTTTTAAATATCGAAGCAAAATGAGAAATATGTCATTTCCTTCAATCCATTATGCTTTTAAAATGAATAAATGTTTTTTTCCTTGATTCTCAGGAGTTAATTATAATACATTCTAAAAATAAATTAAAGTAATCCAACGTTATATCGCACGGTTTTACTTTAATTTACTATTCAGCTCAAAGGTATTAATTTAATATTCTAAAAGTGCTTCGGAAAAGAGATTTATTTTTATTTAATTTCATTTTTGATCGTTTTTGGGGGAAGTGAAAAAAAAAAAGATGTTGTAAAGTAGAATAATCTGGTATTACTTTTACAATTTGAAATGGGTAGGAGCAGTGTTTTTTTTTATAAATATTGTGCTTGGTAGCTTTTTCTCCTTTTCATTTTCCAGGTACAGTAAAGCATCGGTTGCGCGTCTTTCAGAAGACGTATAGTTGAAACATTACTTTTTATTCTTAAACTAGTTAAACCCCGGTAATACAATTTTATTCAAACATATGTTATGAAGTTTTTAATGAAACTAGGAAAACTTGTTGTGTAATAATTCTATACTAATATAATTGAATTTTCAAACAATATATGAATTATATTATGCGGCTATATATATGAGCATGCTAATATTTAACTAAAAAAATGTTTTACGCCGCTGCTTGCGTTTGAGGATTTATTATCATGAATTAGATGAATTCTTGAAATGATTTTTCACTTGAGAAACAAAATGAGTTTAAAGTTCATAATACAGTTTATTGCGTTCGGAAAGCAAGGTGATGTTATGATCTTCTTCTTCTGTATCACTTAGTCAAACAATGCAGATCATCAACCCTTTCTGTATCCTTCAATTAGCTTTTCGTACTTGATTGATTTTTATCCCTATGCAGAAACTGTGAAAGATGGTCAAAGAGAAAAGTTTTGAGTTTTCGAAAGGTGACAATAAAGTATAACCGATACTTTGCGATGTGCAAACGATGACCCTTTACACTAAAAGGAATGAAAATGAATTGGAATTTTATAGAATCGACGTACAAATGTAAAAGACGTACAGTCGAGTGGACGTATGAACGATTCTTTTTACTGTACATCAAATAATCTTTAAATTAGCTTAAAAACCCAAACAATACGCTTTTAGATGCTCTTATAATAAATACATCAACACGTAATGTATAAGTAATATAGTTTAGCCTTTAATATAGTATTAAATATATTACATTTATATTTGTAAAGAACGCGTGTTTTATCTTTTATTCAGAGTAGAGCCGCTAAATAGCGAATTTTAAAGAACTAAACTGTAAAATTGCCAATTTTACAGCAATAAACTAAAATTGCCAATTTTACAGCAATAAACTAAAATTGCCAATTTTACAGCAATAAACTAAAATTGCTATTTTACAGTTTATCACAGTGCATTTTACAGTTTTAAGCTGGAAACTGCTGTCAGTATTATACTGTTGTTTTTACAGTATAGTACAGCTAAATTTTAAGGCAATAAACTGTAAAATTGCTAATTTTTCAGTAGGAAACTGCAAAGTTGCTTTTTTTATAGTTTATTACAGAGTTACATACAAACAACTGAAACCCTTATAATACACGTACATCAATACGTAATATAGTTTAGCCTTTAGTATTAATAATAGTATTAAATATATTACTTATATATTTGTAAAGAACGTGAATTTTATCTTTTATTCAGAGTTACATATAAACCCACAAGTGAAACTAATAAAAGCGTATTAAAAAGAACTGTTGCAATCAAAATATATTTTGTACTACTTTTATTTTTAATATCGCGATCAAAATTTATTTCTGAGCTAAGCATTTATGTGATCAATATTTGCTTTATTTTTCAAATATGGTGAAATCAATGTCGCACGACAAGCGTCATTTTATTAGTTAAAATTCTATCTAAATCAAAGAAGTTCTTAATTGAAAGGAAAATGTTATTATTGTTCAAAAAATAGTAATGATAATTAATCAAAGAAAATAAATAAACAGTGCAAAATATCGAACAAGTAGCTTCAAAAGATTCGCACCGCGTTACATTTGGAAATTATTACTAGTTTTTCAGCTTTCTATTTATAACAATTGATAATCAGATATCTGTCAGAAAACTGCATCCAGGCAAATTGCTTTGTGATAAATTGGATTCAATTAAAAACGATCGAAATCAATATACTTCTTTTCATCATTCGTGACGAAATATTTCTAAAAAAATCAGTAAAAAACTTTGAATTAAAATTGAGACAAAAAAAAAAAAAATCTACAATTGTAAGTAAAAGATTTTTAGACCCTCCAATTAAATTTACTTCAAAAGAAAAAAATAACACAACCTTTAAGCTCACCTTTTACTTTCAATCTCAAGTTGAAACATTACAAAATGAAAGATTTATTCTCCGGTCTTTGATGTTAATTTGATTTGTCTTTCGAATTTTAAGTCGAAGCACTTTATGTTTGATTTCGAAATGCTCAGTACTTAAGAAAACAAATTGATTTCGAGAACCTTTCTTGTGTGTTACAAGTAAAAATATGAGTAAATAACTTAAATATGATTTGATGCTAAACGTAAACAATATTTTCAATGCAGCACAAACTGTGTGTTTAATATTTCATAATATAAATAACTAATGATGTCAAGTTTTAAAGAACTTCAATTTGTTTTGTAATAAATTATTCTGTAAACTATTTTTACTTAACACCTATGTGCTTCGTTTAAGATGATCTATTACAGTATTTACGTCCGAATAGTACGAAATAGAATACATTGTTTACCTTGTATTTCAGTTCAAAGCATTTTGAAATAATTAGCAATGTGCTTGAATACTACTTCGAAAATTTTATTAAATCAAATATTTTCTATTACGAGTAAATGAGATAACATAGTTTTCCTACTCTAAGTTTATTATACATTTTGATTAAAGAGATACAAGTTAAAGATTTTATTTTCGTTTTCCTTGAACTGCTTTTCGTAAAATGTAGCACATAAGATAGTTCAAATTTATAATTCTACTCTTTAAAGTAGAACTAGAATTTTTTCGGCTTATGAATTTTCAGCAATTTAGATACACTAATTCTAGGCTCAGAAGAAAACTACAATACTTAAAAAAATAAACCCTGTTGTGGAAAATAATCTTTAAGTAAAAAAAAAAAAGTAATAACTCAGGATTTTGAGCAGGGCCTTGCAGTATTTCCTCCCGGTAAAAACAGAATTTTGGTTCAAGTTTTGTTTGAATCCATCAAAAGGTATGGGATTATTAAGCATTCAAACAATCATAGATATTTAGGTTAAAATATTACATGAAAATGATGCCCTAATTTAACATTCCTATTCCAGATAATGTTTGGAAAACTTGGAAATCTATTCAGAATTTATAAACATATTCTTCACATATCACATTTAAAATATTGAATTATCCTTTTTTATTTGAAAAATAACAAATTAAAGCATTGACTAATGAATGTTAATCGTTGAGTTTGCAAAGATGTACTGTATAACATATACTTGACCTCCAGAGGCAAAAAGAAGTTTCATTAACGTTACTTAATTTAGTATAACTATTGCTGAAGTGAACATTAAAAATTTTTCGTGCACAATACTCATCAATTTATAATGATTGTAGCAACAGTATAAATGAAACACATAAAGAGGGAAAAAGGAAAAGTATCCTTCAAAAATAAATCCAACGTAAAATTGTTAATAATTTGATAGAAATTATAAGCATACATGCCAGTTTAGGACATATTAGTTAATTACAAACAATAAAAACCAAGTATAATTTCATCGTTCTACATAAATTTAGAAAGAAAAAAATTGAACGTTTATTCTTTTTGTTTCTAAAAGAGCTTTTATTTTGTTAATTTTAAGATTCGTTTCGAACTTAAAAATGAACTTCTAATTGCATTAACTAGTATAAAAGCCACGAATATGAATAAAATACACACGTATGAAAGTTTTTTGAGTAATAACTGCTGTTCACTCACTCATTAATTGCTTTTAGGCAGTTTTCAATGAATAACGTTTGGAATATTTTTCCTAATGATGTCTCATCTATCAAAAAGCGTAGAATAAATTAGAAAAAAAAGTGTCAAAAATATGTTTTTCTTCCTGTAAAAACAAAGAGTCATCTAATTTTCTTCGGTTATGCTACAAATGTCTTTATTTAATGTTTAATTTAATTTGGGCTTATTTTTATTAAACATTTCCACCATAACAATGTTCCAAGTTATTTTTTACTATGATAAAAAGTTAAAACGAATTGGAAAGTAAACAAACTGCTTTGCAGTTTCAAAAATTTTTGGAAAATTAATTTTCTTCTTGAAGTTGAATAATTACATGATTTGGGGGAAAAAAACCTGTGGGCAGCTTTAAAAAGTTTTCCTCGTTTAAAAAGTTTTTTAAGCTTGTTTAAATATTAGCTCTTTGATTTGCAGCTGACTTGATAATGTGAATTATATGATGAATAAATAAAATTGTTTGATAAGCTTAATGCAGGCTTTTATGTTTACAAAATAATAAATGTTCGCAGGAGAAAAAATACAAGTCTTATTAAAAGAAAAGAGGGAGAGATGGAGAAGAAAAAGAAAACACACAAAGAAAAAAAAATGGATACTTTAGCCTAAGAAAAAAAAAAAAACTTCTAAACCATGAAGTTTGATTATAAATAAAGAAAATAATAGTTGATATTTTACAACAGTTGTGTTTGAATAGCCTTCCTGGTTAAGCTGATTGGTTGATCTCAGGTTGGCTAATGACGTCGATGGTTAGTGTTCGTAGAATATTTTTCACACACGTTCGGCTAACCGGTGACGTCATCAAAACGCTTCAGGTTAGTGCTTGGTGCAGTGGTGAGCCCGAGTAAGCGGATCGTGTGTTCGAACAAGAATTCTATTTGAAACCGATAAAATTCAAAATTCAAAATCTTTCATTGCAAAGACAAAACTTTCTATACCTTTTTATCGAAAACAATTAATAACGTTTAAAGTAATGCAATTTAAGCATTTTCTTCATTAACTTCTTGAACCCATGAATGGTTTTAGTTATTAATTATTATGGTTCGTTATTTAATACAAAGGTTTAGGCTAATGAAATCTTAATGTATTATCGTACTTAATTGCCATTTAACCCTCTATGCCCCGTCAGAAGTACCGCTTATATTAATTTAGTATTATGAATCCTAAATGTATGGAATCATGCTGGTACTTGAAAGTACCACTCGTTGTACTTTGCAGAGAGGTCGACAGATGGTACCTGCGATAGGAAACAGTTTTCTTGGGGGCCTTAGACCCTACTGATTGTCAAAATTCTTACACACGGTATATATGTTGTTTGATGGATTTTCAACTAAAAAATACAAAAAATCACGGGACGCGGGAGCGTCCCGCCCCGCCAAGAAAACCAAATACAAGCCGCCAAGAAATTTCCGTCGCCAAGAAAAATGTAAAAGAGCGACCAAGGACTGTTTACGCGAGTAACCAAACCGGGGTTTTCACCCCTCTGTATCTCAGCCCCATAAAGATCCTTAGAGTTCATTTTTGGTATACTCAATCCCCAGCGGCCCCTGACGGCACATACTAAAGCAAAACATCCAGGACCCTCAGGGGGAGGGGTGATATATGTTATAAAATCGCTATTTTTCGCACTTTTTAAAAATTGTTTGACAGGTGTCCAGACTAAACGGTAACTCGGATTGAGCTCTGCTTTTGCACCCACATTTATTTTGTCCCAAAGCTCGGCATAGGGGGTTTTTCGACCCCCCACCGCCTACCCTCTCGTTCTTATTTTCCGTATCTTTTCTCCCCGGGGGTCTTTAGTGTTGATTTTTGGTATGAATATTCTCGATGAGACATTGAGGACATTTTCCCAAAATTTACCCCCCGGGGTCATCGCACCCCGGAGTTAATGCTTAAAATCGGTCCGATTTCTATCTACTAGCTCTGTTCAACATCTGAGCATTTATGTTTTCATTGTTGGGCCATGAGGAAAGAAAACTCAATGATTTATAATTTCATCTGTTGCCAGTTTCTATTTGTTAACAAATAAAATATTTGTAATTGATTTTATTGCATAAGGCTTTTAAAAAGGATCTTCAATTTAGTTCATTTTAATATGAGATCGGCAGTAAGGGTTGGGGTTTTTTTTTAAACTTTTAATTTAATCGTAGTATTGTTAGCAACTAGCTTTGTTTTGCGTCGGTTCGGGTGGTACATTGTGATTGATTTCAAATTTATCCTAGACTGAAGAAGATCCTTGAACTTTTGCACCAAATGCATGCCGCCAAGAAAACCACATATGTCGGACCGCCAAGAAAAATGTTGAAGGGAAAAAAAAAAAAAACATGCAAAGTAAATTTTGAAGAGAAAAAAAAACAGGCAAAGAAATAATATTAATGCAAAAACATGTGATATTTCCCCAAAAGCAACAGTGTTGTAAAAAAAATCCCCCGCCAAGAAAACCTTAAATACTCAGCCATAAAAAGTTATGATATCGAGTTTTCCCGCCAAGTTTGTGCCAAACTACAACTAACCTGTATGTATAGTTCTTTTAAATTGTTTTCAGTCCTGCCAGGCGGGAAGTTTTTACTCATTAACCCTTTATGCACTGACGGTACTCAGAAGTCCTGCTTTTATTAAATTAGTATTATGAATCCAAAATGGCTGTAATCATGCTGAAACTTTTAAGTACCACTCCTTGTACTTTGCTGAAAGCGCAACAGATGGTACCTGCGATCGGAAACAGTTTTCTTGGGGGCCCTAAGGCATAGGGGTCCTTAGACCCCCAAAATTTTCAAAAAAATTTTACTTGATAAATATGTTTATTTTCAACTAAAAAAACCAAAAAAATATATAAAAAATCATTAATAACTTAATTCAGTACATAAAGCGTTAAGCAACCACCTCACAAGACAAAGCTTCCCACCTGGCAAAACTGAAAACAATTTAAAAGAACTATACATACAGGTTAGTTGTAGTTTGGCACAAACTTGGCGGGAAAACTCGATATCATAACTTTTTATGGCTGAGTATTTAAGGTTTTCTTGGCGGGGGATTTTTTTACAGCACTGTTGTTTTTGGGGAGATATATATTACTAAATTAATTTGGGACATAAAGGTTAAGGTAGCCAGCGGAGTGTTTTTAAACGTACTTATTTATTAGTAAACTCTTGTTATTATTATTATTATTATTGTCATCATCATCATCGTAATAATAATAATAATAGTAATAATAATAATATAATTATTATAGAAAAATAATAAATTATTATTATTATTATTATTATTATTATTGTTGTTGTTATTATTATTATTATTATTATTATTATTATTATTATTATTATTATTATTATTGTTGTTGTTGTTGTTGTTGTTGTTGTTATTATTGTTATTATTATTTTGAGTCCAATGCGTGTACAAAGATTAGCGTGCTAATTTAAGACTCATTTCATCAAACTAAATTCAAAACTATTAATCTGTTCCTACACCAACTTTATGAAAAATATCGAGAATAATTTACTCATAATAACAGTTTTAAAAGAACAAGCAGAAATTTCGTGAGCCGTAAGAGCAGGGAAAAAATGAAATGTTAAACTATGTGTTAAAAACAATACATATTCATCGATAAAGTGAAAACAAACTCTAAGCTGTTTTCTGCTGAAGTTTAATTTTGGAGGAAAAATAATATAAATGTTTAGCTTTTGGAGAGACTAATTAAATCTTAAAAAAGGAAATATTTATCTATCATTATCTGGCCTAGTTTTAATATTCCTAATAATTGATTTTGAAGAGACTATAAATATATTTTTGAAGAGATTATAATTTACATATTTGTTAACAAACATGGTTTTAAAATTCAGTCATCCAGGCAATATTTTCAGTTTCTTCAAAATTTTAATGATAATTTGAAGAAAAAGGAAATACCGTACCAGCCAAAAGTATTGTCTGAGAAAGGCATTAGTTTTTCAAGAATTAAACAAAGGAGAAAAAAATAACATGAGTTATTTTTCGACTTAAGTGATTATTCTTTATTAAATATAATAAATTATTTTAAGAAAAGGCCTGTGGTTCAAACTCTCACAATATCAGTCCCTAAAAATTTGTCATTTTCTGTAAATTTCACGGTTACACAAAACTCTCTTCAAAAGTATAGTTACCTATCTTCATAGAAGACAAATCGGGAATTAATTTTTCGAAATCAAAAACTTCGTTTTGCGTGCATTAATAACGAATCCCATCTCCTTTGCCACACTCTCTAGCGTTATAAAAGCGCACTGTAAAAAATGAATGTTGTTTTTACAGTATAATACAGCTACTATCTAAAATTTTTCGTGCGACCTCCGCAGCATCTGCGCACGCGCCAAGGAAATGCAACGAGGGAGTAGCAAGCGAACAAAAGCTGAAAGCATCGGGAAGTGCACAATGCACATCCTAAACCTATCTCTCCTTTTTCAAGTGGAAGTATTCATGGCTGCCAGGCGCACAATTTGCAAACAGACAGTAATATGCAGTTCATAGTAATAAACTGTAAAAATTGCTACTTTTACAGTACTAAACTGTTAAATAGCTAGTTTTACAGCAATAAACGATAAAATTGCTAGTTTAACAGTTTATTACCGTGCATTTTAGTTTTAAGTTGGAACCTCTGCTGCCAGTATTATACGTACTGTTGTTTTTACAGTATAACACAGCTAAATTTTATGGAAATGAACTGGAAAATTGCTAACTTTACTGTAAGAAACTGAAAATTGCAAGTTTTACTGTTTATTACTGTTCATTTTACAGTTTTAAATTGGAACCTCGGTTGCCAGTATTATACTGTAAAAACAACAGTTCATTTTTTGCAGTGCGTTGATATCAGAACTTTTTGATCTTCTTCCAATGATATCGACATCATCAGCAAAAGCAAGAAGTTGGGCAGTTTGCGAAATAATACCACCTTTGCTTAAACTAGTCTCTAATGGCCTTTTCTAAAGTCATGTCGAACAGTAGGCAAGAAATTTAGTCATCACGTCGAAGACCTCGTTCTAAAAACAGGGTCTAAAAGACATGACAACACTTTTTTTCAGCAATAAATTTATTTATTTTTGGGGCTATTCACACATTATTATTATTACTATGATTATTGTTTTAATCTCCTCTCTTGGAGAAAAATTTGTACCATCAAAAATGCTTTTTTTTTGGGTGGGGGGGAGGAGGGGGTCAGAATTTGAAAAAAAAAAAAAAAAAAAGCAACTAAACTAAACCATCATGGAATAAAGCTCCGAAATAGACAATGTTTTGCAATAATTTATTTTTTAGGCTTCAGTATCCACTGGAAGTGATTTCAGGGATTTTTTAGAGCTGTGACAGCCTTTGTGACGGTTGTAGCGGTAACAGCAGCAATATAATAAGGAAATTTTAACTGCAATTATTGCCATTTATGTCTAATTACGTTGTTTCAATTCATACATACGAGGTTTATAATTAACATTAACTGTTTAAGATTTTCACAATCGCCACACGATTCACTATCACCATTTTGCACTGTATCAGATATTAGGCCGATAATTCATACTAATTCGACAGAGATGTGTTAATCATCTGCAAAGTCCTCCTTCGGATTCCGTGGTTCTTAAATGGCTGCAGTATTGCTCTCAGGAGGTTAGTGATAGAGGAAAATGTAATGGGACACGTAGGGGTGATTGAGGGCGATAGAAAATAGGGTTCCAATATATTTTATTCTGCGAACGAAATGTGTCATAATTGACTGCAAAAAAAAAAAAAAAAAAGAGAAGAAGAAAGAAGGGGGAGAATTTTGTGTATGTGTGATTAAGGTGCACTAATTTCATTGATATTTCTCAATTGAAAAACTTCTAAAAATTCGAATACAGAGAACATTTAGCATATTCAAATTTTAAAATTGTCGTTTAAGACATTAGTTATTTTACTTCAAATAAAAGCATCTCTTTAAAATGGGTGATGAAAAATATTTTAATGATAATTTTTATTTGTTAATAGACTTTTTTGCTGAAAAATTTATTACACAAAATAATTGTAAAATATTATATTGATAAAACACTAATAAATGTCATTAAAAACAAAATTCAAGTTTTAAAGCTGTCTTTCGTTATAAGAAGATAAATTTAGCAGCTTACAAAACAAATAAGTTAAATTTCATTAAACTCAAAAAAAGAAAATCTTTTCCACAATTCTGAAATAGTCTTATAACGTACATTTTTCATATTATTTACTGTGTATTATATTTTACTGCCATTATTATTATTATTATTATTATTATTATTATTATTATTATTATTATTATTATTATTATTATTATTATTATTATTATTATTATTATTATTATTATTATTATTATTATTATTATTGTTATTGTTATTATTATTATTATTATTATTATTATTATTATTATTATTATTATTATTATAATGTAACAAAAAGAACAGAAAATAACCATCACCTTAAACAGTTATATCCTAGCAATGACTGTAAATTAGCACTGAAAACTGGTTGCGATTACAGAAAATATCTCCCAAAGTTTGCAGTACTTACCTACTAGTGCTGCAATGGTGAAAGTTACCACGAAGATAAAACTCACCAAAACGCAAATCAAGGAATAAATCCAACTTACTAGTTAAGGATTCCGGGCTGTTGTGCCGTGGTCTGAATGGCTTTAATCCATACGTTTCGATCGCAACTGCGGCGGTCATCTTCAGTGGGTGTCGTTGTTTAATTTGGCGACTGATGCGAAATTTCGAACTGCAGCAAGATTTTAAATTGAAAACGCAGCGCCTTCTACCTTCCGGCTCGAGATTGACAGATGACTGGATGCCAAAGCTTGTTAACTTTTACTTCTTCCTCCTTCTTATTAAAATTATTTGGGTGTTTGAAAATTTCAATGGCCTCTCTATTCAATCTGGGGAAATAATTTGAAGTCCGTGAAATTATTTTGGCTTCTTTGAATTTTATATCATGGATTCCATTAATGAAAGTGTGCTCCGCGATCGCCGACTTTTCAGTCTGACTCAGCCGGCAATTTCTCTGATGCTCTTTGATTCTTGTATTAACGCTCCGTTTTGTCGTCCCGATATAAACTAATCCACAGGAACAGGGGATCTTATAAACTCCTGCGGCGGACAACGGATCTCTAGCATCTTTCACTGAACGCAGCAGGTCGCTGACTCTATTGGAGGGCTTAAAAACTGTCTTAATATTATGTCGACGTAAAAGTCTTTCAATTCGGTCTGTGACGTCCTCAACGTAGGGAAGGTAGGCTATGGACTTGACCGGTTCTTCTTTAGGCGTCTTTCTTTCAGTCTTGGGGTGGAAAGCTCTCTTAATTTCTTGTTTAGAAAATCCATTGGCTTGGAAGACATTAGTAAGGTGGGCAAGCTCATTTTCAAAAGAAGACGGTTCGCAGATTCTAGAGGCCCTGACGAAAAGTGTTTTTAACACTCCCCTCTTTTGTCGAGGATGGTGATTGGAGTCCTTGTGTAGATAGCGATCTGTATGTGTTGGCTTGCGGTAAACACAATGGCCAAGGGTTCCGTCTTCCCTCCGGCTGACACAGACATCCAGAAATGGTAACATTCCGTCCTTCTCAGTTTCCATGGAAAACTTAATATTCTCATGTATGTTGTTGATATGAGTCAGAAATCGGTAAAGTTCGTCATTTCCATGGCTCCATATGACAAAACGTACCTTATCCGTAAACGTACCTATCATCAACGTACCTTAGCCAATAGGTTGGCTGCTTTTTGGCGGTGCTGAGAGCCGCGTCTTCAAATTTCTCCATATAAAAATTGGCGATAACAGGGCTCAATGGACTCCCCATGGCAACACTATCCTTCTGCTCATAGATGCAATCGTTCCACTTGAAGTACGTTGTTGTTAAGACCAGCTGGAACAAATCAGAAATGTCAGATGGAAAATTTTCTCGTACACTCTCCTTGAGCAGAAGGACGGTGTTGCCATGGGGAGTCCATTGAGCCCTGTTATCGCCAATTTTTATATGGAGAAATTTGAAGACGCGGCTCTCAGCACCGCCAAAAAGCAGCCAACCTGTTGGCTAAGGTACGTTGATGATACTTTTGTCATATGGAGCCATGGAAATGACGAACTTTACCGATTTCTGACTCATATCAACAACATACATGAGAATATTAAGTTTTCCATGGAAACTGAGAAGGACGGAATGTTACCATTTCTGGATGTCTGTGTCAGCCGGAGGGAAGACGGAACCCTTGGCCATTGTGTTTACCGCAAGCCAACACATACAGATCGCTATCTACACAAGGACTCCAATCACCATCCTCGACAAAAGAGGGGAGTGTTAAAAACACTTTTCGTCAGGGCCTCTAGAATCTGCGAACCGTCTTCTTTTGAAAATGAGCTTGCCCACCTTACTAATGTCTTCCAAGCCAATGGATTTTTTAAACAAGAAATTAAGAGAGCTTTCCACCCCAAGACTGAAAGAAAGACGCCTAAAGAAGAACCGGTCAAGTCCATAGCCTACCTTCCCTACGTTGAGGACGTCACAGACCGAATTGAAAGACTTTTACGTCGACATAATATTAAGACAGTTTTTAAGCCCTCCAATAGAGTCAGCGACCTGCTGCGTTCAGTGAAAGATGCTAGAGATCCGTTGTCCGCCGCAGGAGTTTATAAGATCCCCTGTTCCTGTGGATTAGTTTATATCGGGA
Organism: Uloborus plumipes; assembly: GCA_038373865.1. Lineage (NCBI taxonomy): Eukaryota > Metazoa > Arthropoda > Arachnida > Araneae > Uloboridae > Uloborus > Uloborus plumipes. Next base: position 15,414 of record JAXGGA010002818.1, read on the forward strand.
CGACAAAACGGAGCGTTAATACAAGAATCAAAGAGCATCAGAGAAATTGCCGGCTGGGTCAGACTGAAAAGTCGGCGATCGCGGAGCACACTTTCAGTAATGGAATCCATGATATAAAATTCAAAGAAGCCAAAATAATTTCACGGACTTCAAATTATTTCCCCAGATTGAATAGAGAGGCCATTGAAATTTTCAAGCACCCAAATAATTTTAATAAGAAGGAGGAAGAAGTAAAAGTTAACAAGCTTTGGCATCCAGTCATCTGTCAATCTCTAGCCGGAAGGTAGAAGGCGCTGCGTTTTCAATTTAAAATCTTGCAGCAGTTCGAAATTTCGCATCAGTCGCCAAATTAAACAACGACACCCACTGAAGATGACCGCCGCAGTTGCGATCGAAACGTATGGATTAAAGCCATTCAGACCACGGCACAACAGCCCGGAATCCTTAACTAGTATTTACTCCGGCCGTGAAAGCCTTCATTCTTACAAATCCAACTTAGTTTAAGTTACACAGAAAAAATAAGGTTAGACAGAAAAATGGGAATAAAAAGATGAAAAGGGGAAGCGCGACATGCCAGAAATTCTACTTCGCAAAATCAAATTACCAAGGCAGATCATTTTGTTCGGCTAAATGCCTAAACGGAGAATAAATTGGCTTTTCTTTTTAATGGTAAGTGTTTTCGTGTTAAAAGTGGAAAGCATGATTTAGAATTTGATTGTAACATTTATAGATTGTAATTGAAGCGTGATTAATCGTTTTGTCGTGCAACATTTTTTTCTAATCACTGGAGATTTTTTTTTTGTTTTGTTTTTTTCAAAACTGACTGAATATATCCGCAAAAAATTTTTTCTTTGATTCTCCTATGAAAAAAAAAAAAGCTATGTAATTTGCAGGGGAAAACAAGGTAATAAGAGACGACAAAAAAAAAAAACTGATCATTTAAATTCACTTTTCATTGGTCTCAAAATATAACGGCTCCTAAATATCTTCTTCATGAAAGAAAGAGAAGATGTAGTTTCAAGATATTCAATTTCTTTAAAAATATTTTCTGTTTTTTTTTAATCGCTTTTTATTTTTCTATTTTTCTTTACGGATCGAGGAACAGTTCTACTTTACTCTATTTTCGTTACAAGATTAGTGGATAAGGAGATGTACTTCATTGCTGCCTATAACTTCCATGTAACAATATAAAAATAATAATGAGCACACAAATAACTTTCGCTATTTTTGGGGAGTGGAGGGGGTTAGATATCGTTTGAAATTCATATCAATAAAATCGGCTGTTTTGTAACTAAGAAAATATTAATATAATCCTTACCATTTTACATAAAAATCTTAAATGTAAAATCCTTAATGGGAATTGAAAAAAAAAAAAAAACACACACACACACACAAAAAAACTTCTCTTTCGCAAGATGGAAATGATCTGTATGTTTTCGATTTTTCTCTCAGTATACAGATAAAAGAAGGACATGCATATGAAATTTGAGATGAAATTTTTTGAGAATAATAATTTTAAATGAAACACGTTGGAAATAGGCTGGCGGTATATACCGCCTATTTCTTTTCTCAAATTTTTAATTTAAATTTCATTTGCTGCTTTAGAATTAATCAATATAAAAAGATATCAGATTAACTGAAATTTTTGACTGTTTTCATCAAGAAATCATATATTTATTTTATTTCATACTTTTTAGTGCGAATCAAAATGATAGAAATAGTCTTTAAACTAAAAAAGTTTCTTTTTTATTGAAGTTACGAAAGAATGGACTAGCTATATATTTTTCTTAATCCGTTAGCGAGAGTGAAAAAAACAAGATTTTAAGAAAAATGAAAAATAAAACAAGAATTACGTATCTAAAACGTACCCTTACCTTTCATGATAGTTTTGTTTTCAGTTCCTTGAATAATGATCGATTAAAAACAATCGAGTTTTGAAAAAAAAAGTGTTCGCGTAGCAGGCCCGTCAGTTAGGGGAACGGGGGGGGGGCAATTCCCCCCCCCCCTCGACTTTGGGAAATCAATGTATTGGCATATAAGTGGCGTGGTTTTTGGCACTTTTTTGGTAAATTTTACATTGTGTATGCACCTTTTGCCCCCCACCCCCCCTGGAAAATTTCGAAATGACGTCCCTGTCGCGTTGTCTAACTTTTCGAAAATCTCAAGAACATTTTTTTTCTCCTTTTCAAAACTTATAGTGATTGCCTACCTCAAGATTCTAATAGGTACCTCTTATTGTGTAGGTAATAGTTATTTTTGAAGACGCTGCTTTTTTTTTTAGTTTTACGAACTTCAAGAATAATTTTAAAACTTAATTACGATCGCGAACTTTTTAATCTTTCTCTAGATGTATCGAAGAAAAATATTTTGAATAAATAAGAGTTTTGAAAGTCAATACTTAATTTAAATGATTTGAAGCTCAGAAAAAGGCAAGGGATTTTTTTCTGAATGCGTAGAAAGGTGAAAATAAACTCCTATACACATAAGTTGATGCAATATCAAAAGCCGAAACCCTTCAGAGGTAGCATGGAGTCAGGGACTAGAAAAGACAGCTTTTGGTCTCATTATGCATTTTCATTTCCGCACACTCTCCCATCAACGGAGACTCGGGGACCTTTTAGACGGAAGCACGCTTGCTCAAAATGAGCTAATTTAGCAGTTTATTTTAGATAAAAGGTATGAGAGGAATTTTTAGACTTATGACTTGTTCAGAGCAAAATGAACCGGTGATTGAGTAAAACAGGAAAATGTCGAGAATTTTGATGACATTTAATTATCTGTACATGTAAAATTGTCTGTATGTATGTACGTATGAGTATGTTCCTTATGGTAATCAACCGTTTATGTCAGATCTTTGCAAATTGACTATAGACTTCTGATGCTATGGAACTCACATAGAAGGGTTTTCTTTAATATCCACATTTTACGTCATATATGGTCAAGAACAACCATAAGGGTGGGGGAAGGGGGAGGGTGCGGGGTAGGTCCGACAGAAAATCTGTAAAACGCAATGCATATGCCTAATAATAACAATGAATTTTTAAAAAATCTTAAGAGGTTTAAACTTAAATTTTGAGCCGTAAAATTGCTCTTCTCTACACATTGACGGGAAATTTAACATTTCCTAAAAAAATATTTCAGCTTCATTGTTGAACAGGCGTCACTTTTATTTTTGAAGGAAAGCTTTTACTTTTGAGGTAGATCGTGTAACGTACATAAAACATCATGATGTGTTATTTTTCTAGTGAAAGCATAGGGGATTTTCAAAATGTGCTGTTATTAACGCAAAGTTGAAAATTCAAAGCAAGAGCTCACATTTCAGCTAATACAGACTTTTCTTTTTTTATACTTTTCACGCGTCACATCCCTATTTAAAAAAGTAAACTTCTCGATCGGCAACTTTTACAAACTGAGCTTAGTTGTTTCGGCTTTTTCTAATGTTATTTCTCATAATAATAATGCCATTTATCGTAATTACAATATTCATATATAGCTCATGGAAGCTTATTATAGTAACATTACCAACAATTTTAGTTTTAGTATTTTGTGTATTTGTGCAGGGACCGCGCTAACAGTTTTAAGTTGTTAGCCAGTGAATTAGCCAAACTTTAAAAGTCTTAGCCAAGTTTCAAAAGTTTTAGTCAAAGAATTGAATTTATTTTTCTTTCGTAATACAATACATATAATTTTTCTCCCCCAGTGAAGATTTCAGAGAATTTTCGTTCGCCAACACTTTAGCCACATCAGAATTTCTTTCGCCGAATTTTCGATTTTATCGCATTTGGCGAGGTGGCGAATGCTTAGCGCGGTCCCTGGTGTGTCTTCCGGGCTTTATTCTTGCTCAAATTCAATCTTCTCGTCTATATTACTCCACTCTCATATCTCATTCAACGCCTTTTTTTTTAATAGCAACTATGTCTAGTAGACCAAAAAATAGTTTTTCGTTGTGTACAACTACGTTTGGTCTGATTTTATGACGCAAACTTATAACATTCAAGACATATTGTTAAAAATTTAATATATACATTTCTTAAAAGTCAAAAACAACTTCATAGTAAAGGCGATATAAAGCAAGTAATTAAATGAAACTAATTGCAGAACATGATGGCTAGCTTCGAAAGTAATTCGCAATATCACCACTGAATAGCAGTGCTTAACGTAATAGAAACTTCTGTATTCAACATTACCGCAGTACTTAAAATGATTAGATTTCAGAGGAGAAAAATTGAGATACAATTAAAATAGTGTTGATCTCAATCACACCCTCTAACGTGATCGATATAAAAAATAAACTTAGTAACTATTTCCACGAGATAAAAAAAGAACAATTTCTTAACAATTGTTTGCTTATGTAATCTTACGGTAGTATATAACAAGAAGTTTCTTTCAAAACTGAACGAGCATACTTTCAGGCCCGTCGTTTAAAGTTTTTCTGAGGGGTGGGGGTCAAAGGGTGCAAACACAATGCAATTTCATCAGGAAGCAGAAAAAACCACGCCCACTTATATGTTAATACATTGATTTCTCAAAGAAAGGGGTGAGCAAGTGCCCCCCTCCCCTAATTGACGTGCCTGCATACTTTCCTGTATACCAGCATAGGCGTTTTAGGATCCTACCAGTATTCTCTTAGTTAGCTAAAATGCAAATTATGACAGACATCCCTTTTGAATCCTCAATCAGGGATATTTTCAAAATGACTCTTAAGCAAAGAAATTAGTAAAATGACAAGATTTTTAGCATTAAATATGAAATTCTTTTTAAAAATATTTACTTCTTCGTGTCCAACTCGAAACGAACGAAGAAATTAAATACTTTATTTTTTCATGTCTTCAGTTTCTTTCTTTGTTATGTACCTAAAATTTTGTTTGAAAATTTTTACTCTCACGTTTTCAGCTCAAATCGAACTGATAAAATAAATACCTTATTACTCTATGGTTTTCGTTTCTTTTACTTCTTCTTTTCTACCTCTACATTTTATGTATTACCTTAACATAAAAACAATTAGCGTTTCTCTTCTTTTTGGCACACCAAGTGAAACATTCATGCATATAATATACTATGCTATGGAAATAAAAAAAATGTAACGAGATAAACTAGATTCCCAAAAATAGCTATTGGAATTGCATTAGAGAAATTCCTGGTATTTTTGAAAATATACCACGACAAAGAAATGAAAATAATAACGAGATCTAATAGATTTCCGAAAATAGCAATTAAAATTGTGCTGGAGTTGTCCATCAATTTTCAGACAAAAGTGTCTGCATGATTTTCTTGAAATTGAATCAATTATTTTTTCTCACTCAACTTAACTAAGGTTCTTCAGGGAGAGTTTCTTCAATATCCGAGGCATTAACTATTCCAACGTTCACTATTTGGATTTAGATTTCAGGCTGAAAGCGAAAGTTTCTTCCTTTTTCTTCTCACCCTTACAGATAACATATAAAACGACATTGTGTGTCATGATAAAAAATGATTTGTTTTAGTTCTCAAGATGAGGAAAAAAATTGATGCGTTTTATCCCTCCTGAGTATTGGTTTTCTCGATATGATTTCAGAAGCTATGTTTAAATTTTTTTGCAATAAAATAATTATTTTAATTGCAGTTACAGATCATGTAGAGCGATGGAACACATTTGATTCTTTTAAAATATTTTTTTTTAGTGTCACATGTGGGTTTGTTTGTATGTATGTAACTCTGAATAAAAGATAAAATTCACGTTCCTTACAAACATAAAAGTAATATATTTAATGATAAATTAGTAATACTAAAAACTTAACTACATTACATATTGATGTATTATAAGTGTTTCAGTTGTTTGTGTATGTAACTCTGAATAAAAGATAAGATTCACGTTCTTTGCAAACATAGAAGTAACATATTTAGTACTATTATTAATACTAAAGGCTAAACTATGTTACATGTTGATGTATCATAAGTGCATGTAAACTTAGCGGATATTCAATTGTTTTGAAAATCAGAGCGAAATCATTTAGAGTATCGTAAAATATAGTTTGATTAACTCTAAAAGCGTATTTTTGAAGTTTTTTTTAAACTATAATTTGTTTATTTATTATACATTTCTCAAATTGTCTGTACCACAAAAACTAATATAAAAAAAATCAATAAATAACGACCCTGATTGCCGATCTCATATGAAATTGAACTTCATGGTTCAAAACATAACAAAATTTGAATAAATTAAAGTTTTTTCTAGACATAGGATACACAGGAAAGGGAAAATAACCACACTTAGTAAAATTTGTTAGTCGCAAAAGTAGAATCAAGAGTTAAAATAGAAAATTCTTTTAAAATCCTTTCTTATATACAACAAGTTTTAAATCATCGAGTTTCTTTCCTTGTCGACTAACAATGACATCGCTACCATTCGCATGAAAAAAGGTTTAGAAGAATATTTGAAATTTGTAAAATAGAGTAGCTATGTGTGTAATTCGAGCTTTATTTAAAATTGAAACAAATTTCATTGAACGTAAAAAATTAAATCTTTTTGTTGGTACTAAAATGTTAAATGTGCGAATAAGTTTTGAGTACCAAAATTGCGGAAAAGCGCTAATTTGTAAGTTTTTTAAAAACTTTCTCAGTTTACTTTCATTGTCCTTGTGATCGCATTTCACTTCCGCTTTTTTATTGTTGCCAAAAGCAATCCGAAATAATAGTAAGTAACTACTTCTGCTTTTCAATTGTTGCCAAGAACAGTGAAAATAATTGTAATTATAAAAATAATCTTGTTAATAAATTTAACGAAGTTCAATGCTGATCTTAAGCAAGCTTATGTTTAGTCTTTGACTATTTTAAATTTTTAAAATAATGCCCGCTTTAGAAACATCGATTCAAATCAAGGTATCGGCTTAAAAATGTCTTTAAAAGGTTTTTGTTTTGACTATATACTTGTTCAAAATTGCTTTTGAACTTGAGCATATAAACTGGCAATATTTAGAGCAGATTAACGGTAAATATAAGCTACTAGCTTATTACCCGGCGTTTCCCGGGTGCTAATTATTATAGTTCCATTATAATTGTTTTTAACTTATTTCATGCTAAAATGAAATAGGTGAGCCTTAAATTGTTAATTCATTGTTAATCTTAATCTTTGTTGGAAAATACTGATATTTAAATGCGTTATGTTTTTAATTTGTATGCTCAAAGACTTATCTCTATTACTCTATCCATTCAAATTGAAAGAAAATGGCCATTTTGAGACAAAAAACTTGAATTTTGAGCTTTTAGATTTTTTTAAATTTTCAAAACCCCGCCTATATGAATTCTAATGCATCAAGGAACCTCCGTGTCAAGTGTGATGAAAAGTCAACGAAAACTGGATTTGTATAAGGAACAAACATACAAATATATATATACGTATACATACATCCATTTTTATGTATATAGACTGTCCTCTTTATGAGCAATGCATTGCACATATTAAAACAAAAGTCAATCCTGGTTTTTTTTTTTTTTTTTTTTAAATCAGAAAATATGCAACAGTTAAATTTGTTTTGAAATTCAACACGTTTTACCTCAAATAAATATCAAATCGAAAAGACTTGAAAATAAAATATAAAAAATATTCTGCTAATCCCAACGATTATTTCTGTAAGTTTGGTTCCCCATTAAGAAAGAAGTATAAAAGAAAATAAGTACATGATTTACTCATTACAACATTCAAGAATTGTAGTTTATCTTAATATCTTTACATTTAGATTTATTTTAAAGCATCCAATAAAATTTGAATAGAGATTTTGAGAGCAGAAACAGACGGTATAGTTTTCCCAGTAATAGCTTTTACTATACCGCCTATATTTCTTCCTTTACCTATTTTTTACTTAAGTTTTACTGGCTTTTGAAAGATTCCGAACAGAAACTATAATAAGATAAACTGCAATTTTTGAGTGTTGTAATCAATGAATCATATACTCATTTCATTTCATAATTTTTAATGCGAACCAAGCTTACAGAAATTGTCCTTGGAGTTTAAAAAAACAGACATTTTTTATCTTTTAGTAATTGATATTTTTGGTGATTAAAGTACAATAAAAATAAGACCTAGCTAAGAACATTCTCGATCAAGTTTTCTTTCGAAAAAAAAAGAAAGAAAAGTCTCCTTTCGGGCAAAGTTGATCCATCCTTATACGTGTTTTGACGACTGACTTTTCTTACAATAGTATGGAAAAAAGCACTTGGAAGTGAAAACTTGTGTCGCAACTAGGGTTTTTACTATTCCTTAGAACTACACACAAACTTTTAGAGGTTAACTCAAGCCCTATGCTTCATAACTTTAAATGTACATAACTGTCGAAAAAGAAATCCTAATTGGCAGGATGTATACTTAATTTATGAAATTCTAGTAATCGGATGGACATTTTCCTTACTGCCACTTCAGCATTTTTGCTACATGCAACTGATGGACATGCAACTGACATGGTAAAGTCTATAAAAGTACTAACATTAAATTAAACATTTAAACAACCCCTGACACTGCTTGCCAATCTCATATTTAAATGAACTTCTCTGGTCATAAAGCATTTTAAATCAAAATAAACTCATGTTTGTGAAAATTGCAACACCATGAAGGACTTACGCGAATGGGTGAAATTTTCAGCAAATACAAAGTAGGGTATGATATGCAAATAAATAGAATTTTAGACTCGTAGCGCATGCGTACGCTGAGCAGTAGGGTGGAGCGAAAAAAACAAAGTTTTTATTTTCGAATCGTAATAGTGAGGAAAAGTTGCGATTGGTGAAGAGTTACAAAACAAAACAAAAATTTTTGAAATCGGATAATATCTTCCGTTCCCGCAACGAACCTGAAATTTTGAAAAAATGAAAATTTTCATGTGTTTTTAGCGATTTTTCAAAATTTTTGTTTTAATGTTTTATTTTAATGCTCTTGGACGAAAAAGTTACGTTTGGTGAAGCTTTCTGAAATTTTGAAAAATATATTGAAATCGAATAATACCTTCTAATCCAGGAAAAAGCCAGAAAAACCAAAAAATTATAAAATTTCAGCTTTTTTTGGGGTAATGAAAAAAAATTAAAAAAAATATGTTCTCATTTTTTTTTTCTTTTTTACCCGGTATCATAGCGTAAAGCCTTTTAAAAAGCACTATATTACTCTTAAACATTAATTTTTTTCTTGATTTTTCAAGTGTCTTCTAAACATGCAAAACTATCATTTTTTACAACAATGAAACATTTTCAAATAATCAAAAGTTATAAAATATTTTCCAAAATGTTTGCAATCCAGTAAAAAAATCCACTAAATAAAACACCCACTCCAAAAAAAGGCTAATTTTAATCACTAAACTATGAACAATTTTAATACATAACTAATTATATACAGTTTCTTAATCCCCTTTTGTAGTCTGTGCCTTCTATAATTATGTTACCTAACTTAACTGACTACCCACAGAATCCTTTAACATTAATTTAATTAGAAACTAATTTTAAAATTAAAACTTCTTTAAAATTAAACCTAGTTAGGTTAGGTAGTGTATAGAATGAGACTGCAAAATGCAATTAAAAATTCAGAAACTAACATATAATGAGGTAGGTATTAAAATAGTTTATCGTTTAGGGATAAAAAATATTGTTCATCTTATGAGTGAGTGGTTTGTTCAATGGATTTTGTACTGAAAAAGTTAAACAAATTTAATAATTAGGTATGGGTAAAAAATTTTATGTAAATGTTATCTATTATTTTTTGCTTTTTAGTTGCTTTTAGTTTGCTTTAAGGTTATCTTGGTGCCTACAGTAACACAGTCCCAGACAAAGTGGGGCAAGGTGTAACAAAAAATAAGGATTGGAAAGCATTTGACAAGGAGAGGGCACAACTGCCCCAAACACCCCTATTAGCCTTGTGCAAAAAATGTTAAAACATGTTATCATGACAATTGAACATTTGAAACACGATTGCAGAGAAACTTGTGCTTAAAAGGTTACTATAAGCATCTCGGTGATGATTTTGGAACACATTTCATATGAAAGCCATAAATATAAGGAATTTATTAGTGTAGAAGACAAAACAAATTTTAGACTTTTTTGATTTCTAATTTTTCATACACAAAATTATTTTAAAATAAATAATTATATTTAAGTTTAAAAAACTAAAAAATACGCTTTTAGAGTTAACTATAAAGCTTTAAACCATTTCAAATTATAAGTTTACATGCACCTTATAATACATCAACATTTAATATAGTTTAGCCTTTAGTACTAATAATAGCATTCAATAACATCAACATGTAATAATATAGTTTAGCCTTTAGTATTAACAATAGTATTAAATATACCACTTTTATATTTTTAAAGAACGTGAATTTTATCTTTTATTCAGAGTTACATACATACTGACAAACCCGCATGGGAAACTAGTAAAAGCGTATTAAAAACAAAACCGCCATTAAAAAACAACTGGGAGCTAAACAGAAAAAAATAATACATAATATTTACATACAACTTCATACCTATACCTAATTATTAAATTTGTTTAACTTTTTCAGTACAAAAATCCATTGAACAAAACACTCACTCATAAGATGAACAATATTTTTTATCCCTAAACGATTAACTATTTTAATACCTACCTCATTATATGTTAGTTTCTGAATATTTAATTGCATTTTGCAGTCTCATTCTATACACTACCTAACCTAACTAGGTTTAATTTTAAAGAAGTTTTAATTTTAAAATAAGTTTCTAATTAAATTAATGTTAAAGGATTCTGTGGGTAGTCAGTTAAGTAAGGTAACATAATTATAGAAGGCACAGACTACAAAAGGGGATTAATAAACTGTATATAATTAGGTATTAAAATTGTTTATAGTTTAGTGATTAAAAGTAGCCTTTTTTTTGGAGTGGGTGTTTTATTTAGTGGATTTTTGTACTGGATTGTAGAAATTTTGGAAACGATTACGATTTACGACTTTCGATTACTTGAAAATGTTTCATTGTTGTAAAAAATGGTAGTTTTGCATGTTTAGAGAAGATACCTGAAAAATCAAGAAAAATTTAATGTTTAAGAGTAATATAGTGCTTTTTAAAAGGCTTTACGCAATGATACCGGGTAAAAAAGAAAAAAAAAATGAGAACATTTTTTTTTTAATTTTTTTTTCATCACCCCAAAAAAAGCTGAAGTTTTATAATTTTTTGGTTTTTCTGGCTTGTTCCTGGATCAGAAGGTATTATTCGATTTCAATATATTTTTCAAAATTTCAGAAGGCTTCACCAAACGTAACTTTTCTGTCCAAGAGCATTAAAATAAAACATTAAAACAAAAATTTTAAAAAATCGCTAAAAACACATGAAATTTTTCATTTTTTCAAAATTTCAGGCTCGTTGCGGGAACGGAAGATATTATCCGATTTCAAAAATTTTTGTTTTGTTTTGTAACTCTTCACCAATCGCAACTTTTCCGCACTATTACGATTCGAAAATAAAAACTTTGTTTTTTTCGCTCCACCCTACTGAGCAGCGCTCTCTGAACGCCGGATTTATCCAAATAAATTGAGGGCTGCAGCAAGGCGTGTATGGTTAAAGGTGGTTATCTGCTTGTGATAAACGGCAGCTCAGACGTTGCTTATGCCTCTTCAACGAAAAAGAGCGAAGTTTCAACAACTTACGGAGTTTGAACGGGGGAGGATCATCGGCCTTCGTGAAGCTGGATTTTCTTATCGTAAAGTAGCCGCTCGTGTGCAGCGTAAAAGCAGCACAGTGATACGTGTTTGGAAGCAGTGGACGGGCGAGTGTCGGATAACTCGGAAATCCGGGATTGGACCCCGAAATGGGACGTCAGCGCGCGATGATAGAGACCTGATCCACATGGTGGTGACGGACCATACAGCTTCTTCTAGACAACTGGCATCACAGTGGTCAACAGCTATAGGCGTTTCATTGTGTGCTTCATCAATTCGTAGACGTCTGCTGTAGCATGGACTGTGTGCAAGGACTGTTTTATACAGGATCCCTCTCACGCTAAAAAATCGCCGCCTGCGGCTACAATGGGCCAATCAGCATAAGGACTGGCTTGCTGATTGGCAGTGTGTTGTGTTTTCTGATGAATCCCGCTTTAATTTGCGGTACCACGATGGCCGCATGTGCGCCCGACGCTATGCCGGTGAACGCCACCTTCCAGAGTGCATTATCGAACGTCACAGTGGACGAACACCAGGAGTCATGGTCTGGGGTGCCATACAGTATCACGGAAGATCTTAATTGCTAGGAATTGTGGGTAACCTGAAAAGCAACCGGGACATCAGTGAAGTTCTACAGCCTCAAGCTGTCCCCTTCCTTCAAGGCTTGCCTGGCGTGCATTTCAGCAGGATAATGCCCGCCCTCATGTCGCTGGGACTGTTCAATCCTTCCTTGCACCGCAGTAGGTACAGCTTCTTCCCTGGCCAGCGTATTCTCCAGATATATCGCCGATTGAACATGTGTGGGATTTCGTTGGTCGGCGTCTCATTCGTGATCCTCGTCCTGTTGCTTCTACAGACGAACTTTGGGCACGCATACAAACAGTAAGGAATGCTCTTGATCACGCAGACATTGAAAATTTGTTTGACTCCATGCCACGTAGCGTAGCAGCACTTATTGCAGCGCGTGGTGGCTACACAAAATACTAATGTCAATATTTCATTATTGTTTGCTGGCTTTCTAATCATTTATTTGCACCACTATCACTCAGCTGTGTATTAAATTTCATTCAGTTATGACTATTCCTTCATGGTGTTGCAATTTTCACAAACATGAGTTTATATTTAATTGTTTTCGAGAGGCTATAGTATACACGGAAACTCAAAAGCAGAATAAAAAAGGAAAATCGAATTTTCTTATACTAAAATCAATAACAAGTATATTAATTGTTAACAAATAGAAATTGGCATTTTAAATCATTGAATTTTCTTTTCTCGTCGGCCAACAATGACATTGGTTTCAGATCCTATAGATTTAAGCATTAGCCGTATTTGCTAAAAAAAGGTTTTAATTCGAGTTCTATTTTACACAGAAGTTCCAAACACATTTTGACAGAAGCAGAATTTTTTTTCTTTCTTTTGGTACTATTGTTTTAAATTTTCCAATATGTTTTCACTTCAAAAATCGCAAAAAAACATTTTCAAGGTTTTTAATTATTAGGGTGAGAGTTGCCCAAAACGGGATAGGCGGGAAAAACGGGATAGTGAGCTAGACTGGTAGTACTATTTCGCGGGAGACAAGCTGAAGTGGTTCTTGACCGCCATAACATCATTCTCAGTTGATATCTCAACGATAGCCACTTATTTTGCAAAGAATATTTTATCAAAGTTTTCAATTGAGATTTTTATTTTTTTTTACTTTTTTTGACTGCAGAACAACTATCCTTGTGCCTCTCCGTCCTTCGGAACAATTTCGGTTAGTACTGTGTTTTGTTCATAACTCTTTTAGCAACAATTTCATGTACTTAAATATTGCTAGTGAGTGACGGTTCAAGCGCCAGCCCTTTATGTTGTCAAAAACATCATGGTCGGGAAAAATGGGACACTTTTGGGGTGCCCAAAACGGGATACAATTTCGGTGTGTCCCGTTTTACCCGACTATTTCCATTAATGTTTTGGTAATGTGTTTAAGCAGCATGAAGCGAACAAGAAGTTCGCAAGTGGATATTTAACCATCCTAGCAGAGGAATTACTATCTACGAGGTGGGAAAGATGTTCAATGCAGCATTTCAATGAGCAGCTCATGTCCAAACTGCTATGAATGGGTTCAGGAAAGCAGGCATTTTTTCATATAACCTAGATGCATTTCCTGAATATCTCTTCGCTTCTTCTCTTCCAACAGATCACCCATTGCCGGATGTTCAGAACATGACGTTCCAACAACCATTAATTCTGCAATAAAACGAGGCCAGATCCGAAGAATCTTCAAGTTCAGTCATAGCATCTAATGCAGTAATCACAGCCACTAGAAACAGTATTGAATGAATCACCGAGTGATAGGGCCATCGATAACACTAGTACAAACGCAGACCTTATCCAACCGTTCACTTCAACAGGAGACAAAGGGCTTGGGCTATACTATCGTCCTCTACTGCCATTTTCTATATCACCCAAAGAAATTCTACCTCCACCACGAGTGACTGGACTAAGAGCTCAAAATAAAGAGGGAAGACAGCAATTTTAACAGGAAGACAATATAAACTTGAGTTCTAAGAAGAAGAACGTGAAATAAAAAGAACGAAAAAAAAAACTCAAAAGCTGAAAAAAAAGGGCTGCCAACCAAATGAAGATGCAAAACAGGCAGATAAAGTTAAAAAATATTACTCTGAACTTGAAAAAAAAACCACAATCATCATTTGCAAAAATCGAAGAAAATAGACCAAACATAGGAAAACCTAAAAACCTCTTACAAAAATTGCACGGGGGGGGGGGAGGACGCACCTAAGTATACCAGCTACGCATACGCTACTGGATACTGATACCAGAGTATCCTTCTTGTGTTACTTAAGTCAGAAACATACCTACATGGGTTGCAATTAGCAAAACGTGTTAATAAGTTAAATTTGTCACATGGAAAAGTATTTTTAAGTTATTTAATACCTTATAAAAAGGTGTATTAGTAAAATAAATTTTATTTATTAAGTACGTTAAAAGTTGATTGCAGTACATTAGAGTTGATTGCACATTAAAAGTTAAAGAAATGCAACACACAGGATTGAGTCCGTAAGGAAAACTCGACATAGTATCTTAATTTTATAGCCCTAATTAAAGTTCTCTCAAGTTTTAAGATATAATTACATAAATAAAAATTAAAATGTCCCACTTTCAAATGCTACAGTTTTTAATGACGCTATGGATTTTTAAAAATAAAACAGCGCTTTAGTGCCCGTTCATTGGTCAGTCTACAGCAAATAAAAATAAGATTTTCATATAATTGCTGCACACAAAAGAAACTATTCCCCTCGGGATAACACATATCTCTCAGCTTTTATTGCAAAATGTGTGCACATCAATTGTGTTGTTCATTGCAATACTACCGTGGATACACTTTTGTCGTTTTTATCTATTTTTTTTCGATTATCCGCGGTTACCGTGCACCCTATTCCACGGTATTATTAGGAGTTTACTGTATTTGAAAAAACGCCTTAGGGATTCTTCACTAATGATAATGAAATACTAAATATTTTACTTTTTTTCCCGTTGTGCTTTATTATTAGCGGTAACCAAAGAAGCAAGCTTGTACCGTAATTGAAGGGGCAAGTGGATAAAGGTGATATGTGACATTTGAATTTCGCCGACTTACACAAATTCAAATCAGTCTATGTTCAATTGTGTTAACTCACATACACCGTTGAAGGGGCAAGTGAATAAAGGCGATATGTGACAATATTTTTAATTTCTAGAAAACTTTTCTAAAAAAAAATATATATATATATATATTACCTTAACGCCTTCATCCATGGTAAAAAGTAAGCAAAACTAAGATTGTCACATATCACCTTTATCCACTTGCCTCTTCAATTCTTAAGTACTATGGAGGACCAAGATACAGAAAAAAAGAGACTTAAGAAAGAAAAAAGAAAGAAAAAGGGAAAAAGGGGAAAAATTCTGCGTTTTACCTTTCCACTCAGAATACTTCTCAACATCTTGTGAAAAAAAAAGAAAGAAAAAACTCTTTAAATTATTTCAAAAGTTTAATTATGCATACTTAAGAGATTGTTGTTGAAAACTTACCTGATAAACAATTCTATATCTTTATAAAAATGCAGAAATTTTCAAACAACTCTTTTAGTACTGTCTTCAGTATTCGCTGCTTTTTGGAATATTTAGTCTTCACAGTTGTTTTGAATCAAAGTAGCATTCGTCCCAGGGCGCGTTCCCTTTTATATCTCCGGCAGATACACCCCCAAAATTCTTCTCGTCGTCTGCAAATAAATACCAATAAAAACCGAAACGGAACACTGAAATTAGCGCTGAATTTCAGCGCAGAAGTTCGGCGCACGTCTGATGTCAGCGGTGGGCGGAGCGTCGCTCCCTGACATAGACCCATTTTTCCACCCACACGTCCGGGCTCCGGCGGAGCGTGAAATCCGGCGGAAAAATCCGGCCGAAACCCGAGCGTTTGACCGCTCAAAACCTGATGCGCTGGATATATTTAACTTCATCGACGCGTAGGTGAAGTGTGATTTAATGTCCCTAAAAGTCGCACCGCCTCATAAAGTGCTTTTATTATTTACATAAGGTTCGTAAAATTACAATGCGTTTTAAGTTCCCCCACTCATCATAATAATTGTCAGCTCGAAGGGATTCCAAAGATGCGTTAAGAATTGGGCGATTCGCTTGTTTTGTTGTGGGAGAGGAGTGGAGATCTGTTTCGTAAAAGCGAGTGCAAGCGTTTTAAACTGTTGTGAAAATTACAAAATAACCGAAATATAGAAAGTGAAAAGGGAATAACTGTGAAAGGTGTGTACTGGTTTGTGCTTAGCTATGACAGTTATTCTGCCGTTCTAAGCAGAAAAGTCGTATCTGCACTTTTTAACAAAATTGAGTTTTTGCCACCAGGTGGCTCTTTGTGACGTATTTCACCTAACCACAAAATTTTATGGTCATTTGAGAACGGGAAATATTTTTTAAAAATCTGAAAAAGTTTCATCTGAATCAAATACGAATGAAATACTTTAAAGAGTATTATCTCAGTTTGAGCTCAACTGCACATACCACTTTTGTGCTAAGCAAATACTCGTATATTATATTATCGATATTAAAAGCGATTAAGATAGTGTACCCAAAAATAATGCTTCGTAGCTGTAAACCCGACAAAATGAAGTATGAAATGAAATCATTGCTACAAAACAGTAGTTATATCCGGTAATTTGCCTTATTCGACTACATTTGACACAAAACTGCATCTGGCAAAATAAATTGTTGCAGCAATCAGTGGCGTATCCAGGAATTGATTTTGGGGGGTGCACATCGAACATCGACACTGTGATGAGAAAGGAAAAAAAATCAAGAAATATGGTGAAACTTTAAAAACGCAGTATTTCGATTTAATTTTTTCTATTGAACGTTGCTCAAAGATCATTTTCCTCTTACATTTCCACAATTACAGAATAACAATTAGTTTTGCTTCTTATTGTCGAAAACAGAAAATAATATGACAATATTTCAGTGTCCATAAAGTATTTTTCATTGAAAAAACCTGAAACATATTTACATGAAGGTTACATGTTTTTTCAAAATTCGGTGCCACCATTGTTTATAGTCTTACAAAATCTTGGGGGGTGCATTGGTCCCTTGGCACCTCCCCTGGATACGCCACTGGCAGCAATACATTATAATGTCGACGTTCTTGCAAAAGTCATGAAATCCACACACACACAAAATGAGTAAATAAATGAAATAAAAATAATGAAAAAAAAATAGTGCAAGGAACAAGACTTCAGTTAGTTACGTCATGATGTAAGCTATTTGTACCCAATTTAAAAGCTATATTAATGCACTAACTGTAAAAGTTTAAGGCCAGTAAGATTATTCTCGCTATTTTTCATAGCGATTTGAAAGTTCAAATTGATAATGTCTCACAACTGGAGTGTTCAACGTAAGGACTATTGCTTGAATACCGAGGACATCTGAAGAACTATTTCAGTACATTTAGTTATTGCAAAAAAAAATCTGTCAGAATGCAATATTATAATATTAAGCTTTTCCCACAAAACGTTACCTATTTAAACAGTAAGCTACCGTCCTAAAGCCAGGGCTACGACGAAACTACATACAATCAACCGACAGTCTAGTTATGCCATTCAGACTGCTGTTTCGTCCTTATTACGAACTCATCAGTCTGGAACAGACAATAACCGAGCTGAAGGCAGATTCCATTTCAATGAAGCTGAAAGCGGGCATTCGTGCGACACAGCCGCAGCATTTGAGGCGCGTCACTTGACTCTCCGGTGTGCGCACAACAGGGAGGAATAACGAGTTCATCCATGCGTCTTCGGGAAGACATGGACAAAGCGACTCGTGTCGCTTTGGTGTACGCGCTGCCTAACTGAAGTGATTTTAGCACATCAGGGAGAGACTGCAGCAATGGTTCGATTCAACCAGTAAATTGACGACACAGCTTGGTTATTAAGCAGTAAGTAACGGCCTTCAAGCCAGGTCTAATGCAGCAGAACTACATGCAATGAGCCGACAGCCCATTTGTGCCATTCAGAGTCTGTTATTCCTTCAATTTGCGAGTTGAACCTTATTATTGTTACAATTTCTCGCAGGTGTGTTAAATTTACTTTAGCTACCAGTTTAATGGATCTTTCAGCTTCATCGAAATGACATCTGCCTTCTGCTTGGTTATTGTTGATTCCACAGTTCATAATAAGGATGAAACTGCAGCCTCTGGATGGTGTACCTGGGCTGTCGGTATATTGCATGGCGTTACCTATTTAGTCAAGGCGGAGAAAATGAAAGGCAAATCGAAATATTTTCATCATTAAGAGCTAGTTAAAATAGTTCTAGGTGGCGCAGGAAATATTAATTAGCCGCCGAAGACGGTTACTACTAAGCGGATGCAAATTACTTGGCGGGAGTTAAAAGCTGCCTGGCACCAAAGTTACTGCCCCATGGCTTCAAATCAGTCAAAAATCGGATGCCATCCATAAGCTCACTAACTTCAGAACTGAAAAAAAGCTTCCTTGAGACCTCAATACACTTGCAATACATCACAAGCTCGTTTATTCCATCCATAGACTGCAGTTTCGTGCTTTTTGGCACTTATCAGCATGAAACATGAATTGAACGAGCTGGAGGCAGAAAACCTCTTATAGAACAAAGAGAGCCAACAAAAACTGGTAGCTAATGTGAAATTAGAGCACCAGCGAGCTACCGCATTTGGTACGGTACAGCTCAAAAATTTTGAGACAATGCTCGCTGATACTCGATACACTTGTCTACAATTTCTTGCAAATTTGCACGTTTAACCGTAATTATCTTACTCTTTTACAATATTCTCTAATTCCTCAGCTCTGAGTTAATAGACATTACCAATCAGGGTTGCCAAACTCAAGAGCTGCAAATACTGGAGAGGCTTCGACAATATGTTCTGTTATTTCCTCGCTCAACAGAGCGGAATATTTTATTTTTATATCATGCAAATTTCGAAAAGTTTCCAACTACAGAATAAATAAGCAACCAAGATCTCAGAGAACTCCTTTTCATTATCTACTTATGGACTTTCGCAATCGAAACAGCGGTTTTTTTTTTCCAAACTAAACGTATAATGTTCTTTTAAAGCAGACATGCAAAGAAAATAGTACAGATTTGGAAATAAATCGCATAACGTAAACGAAATTAGCGTTCAAACTGACATCTATCAACAAAAAGAAACTTAATAAAATCTAGCGAAATAAGATTTTTATTATTTTTTTTTTAAAGCAAGAGTTTAAGGAAAAGACTTTTCATAGTTTCTTATTAAAAAGGAAGTAAACGGAGAAAAGTGTAAAACAATACATAATCTTTTTCTATTCCCATTTTTCTATCTTTTTCTATTCCCACAAATTTTACTGAAATTAGCATCCATTTATAGTTTATCCTATGAAGAAAAAGAAAAGAAAATATTGTCACAGTAATTTGCTTCAAAAAATTACGCATGCAAAAAGAAGGAAATGCAAACATGGCATCGCTTTAGTAAAATTATAAAGTTTTAATTTTTCTTCTTTTTACTCTAAAAATACATTTTGCTTCCTTGTGTTTGAAATTACACATTTACATTTAATTGTTCAAATAACTTTTTACACATTGCAATGTAATTTCATGGAAATGAAGTATTTTTTGCCCCTCAAATATCAGTTACATTAATTACCTTCATGTACATATTATGTTCCTTTGTTTAAAACGTTCGGTACGAGAAAGAATGATTCAGATTGCAAAAATGAGAGACATTTTACTTTTATTTGAAAAAAGAGTTTTAAATTTTATTTGAAATAGTTTATTCATTTAAAAATTTACATTATTTCAGTCTATGTTTACTTTTTATTTTAATAATTCAAAATTCTATCATTTTAAAAATGAAAAGTTATGAATCTGAATAATATCAATTTAAATTACGAAATTGTCAATTTATCCCAATAAATAGAATGTTCTCAAAGAATAAATATATTTTTTAGTTTTAAAGTTTTTTAATTTTAAATATTTTAGACTAAAATAATTTTTCTTTTTCAATATGCTTTCATATAACAGTTAGAAGAAAAAAAAAAGACAGTAAAAATCTACGTAATTAACTCAAAATAAATGTGCATATTTTATTATTTTTAAAAAGTTACTTTTTTGATGGAATAATTTCCAGAAATACATTATCATTCAAAATAACATTTTTTTTATTTGAATTTTCTCATATGCATTTCATTGCCGAGATAGCCTATCCGTGAATAAAATCATTTCTTGTTGTCATTTAGCCCATTTTCTCAAATTTATCATCAGTTCAATGTTTTTCAGTGAAAACAAAGATATCCATAACCTATACGAAAATATTTGGCTGCACGGGCACATAAAAGTTTTAGCACAATCTAATGCTTCAAAAAAGTTAAAGGGTTCTTTTTAACTGTTAAATTTATCTCTTTTTCACTGATATTTACTGTTTTTAAGTTTAGGCGGGGGGGGGGGGTGTCAGCTTTTTGCTATCATTTACAGGTCCATCCTGAAACTTATTTGATCTTCGTTCACAATTATGTCACTCAAACGAGAGAAATATTACTTTTTTTTTCGCTTGACAGCTTTTATTGAATATTTATTGGAAAAATCTGAACATCTCTCAAACTAAACGCAACTATTTCTTCGCACTTCTTCTGTGCCGCTATATCTTGCTTTATAGAATGGTTCAGAAATAGTTCATGAAAGAATTTTTTTTCATGCATCGTTTAGCCAGCGAATGGTATCATGAACATTAACAAATTAGCTAAAAATAGAAGCAACAAAAAGGGAAACACTTTTGTAGAATAAACAAAGGAGTTCTGTCAAGAACTAAACGAGCCTACTTTCACATTTACCATCATCCACATTCTAACACTCAATCAATATTCTCTGAATTGCCTAAACCTGCAAATGTATATCAAACATATATTTCTAGCACTTACTCCTGATTTCTAAAAACAAAATATCCCTTTCTCAAAAAAAAAAAAAATAGTTTGAATCCGTCTCTTCACTCAACAGTTATTAGAAGGGGACAGGTTGTTTGAACGGTTCAAAGCTGAACGACAAATCGTTTAAATTGAAAAGTCAAATATGGGAATGAGATGTTTTCGCCGAGATCTTTGGGGAAAAAAAAACTAAGTTTATTCAACTCGGACTACTGATTCAAAAGTTATTAGAGAGAAGGGGGGACAGATAGACCGAAAGATGGACAAAAACACATTTTCCAGACCTCAAAAACCTACTTTCCAATTTTTATTTTCAGATATTTATTTACTTATTTTATTTATGGTTTTGACTTTTGTTCTTCGACCGATATTTTTAAAATGCATTAAGTACTTTTATCGGTTTTCTTTTTTTTTTTTTTTTGTCTTTCTTTTACATTAGCGGGAAAGTAGACTAGAAAACCCTCACTTATAATTGGGGCAAGTGGATAAAGGTGATATGTGACATTCGAATTTCGCCGATTTACACAAATTCAAATTAGTGTGTGTTCAATTGTATTAACTCACAAACACAATTGAAGGGGCAAGTGAATAAAGGTGATACGTGACAATATTTTAAATTTCTAGAAAAAAGCTTTCAAAAAATAAAAACTATTACCTTATCACCTTCATCCAAGGCAAAAAGTATGTTTTTCAAAAATTGTCACATATCACCTTTATCCGCTAGCCCCTTCAATTTTCTAACTGCTTACTCACTAAGATATTTAGATTATCTTTATCTTACTATCTCACCAATTCAAGAGAATTTTCGTTAATCGTTTTGAAACTTCTTTTTCGGCGCATTCCAGGGAGCATTTTTTTTTAAAATTATCTTTTAATTTTATTCAAGTTTTTGAAATTCTCTGTCATTTTCTGACATAGTAACAAACAAGTATGATAAAAACTAGACTGAATTTCAAACAATTAATTCTATGATAATTTTGAAACTACCAAACCTAAATGTACCAATTAGGGAATGAAGTGTGCAAAAAAAAAATAATAATAATAATAATAAATAATAATTCTGACTGAAACAAAGTAAACAAATGTGTATAAATTCATGATTCACAATAAACTTTTTGCGCAATCATTTAACTTTATATCAAACTTAAAATTTTGTCTGTGATATTAACTTCAACGAATGAGGAAGTTCTTGTAAAGTTTGTTACGGCCACTAACAGATTGCTTGAGATTTCTGAAAATATTTATTTACTATTCATTATGCAAAGTACTTGAAAGTTTAAGAAATTAGAGTCTAAATCGTAGCTGCAACTTTTCAACATGTCTGACTCTTGTCTTAAATATAAAACAGTAACTTGAGGCAAAAGTTTGGCGAATATTATGTAAAATGGTTCGTGGTTGGGGGAGTGAATTGGATTAATTAAAAGGAACGATTTCTTTGTATTTATTTGGCTTTTATTCTCATTCTTTCCATCTTCTTTTTCAAAGTTAGTTTCTCAGTGGGGTGAAGTATAGCACATATTAGTTAGTATAATTATTATTTTATTATTACTACTATTAAAATCTGTTCGCGTCTGTCTGTCTGTCCGTCTGTCTCTCTGTCTGTCTGTCCGTCTGAAGCTTGAACTCCTCAAAAACCGCTAAGCGTAAAGAATCAAACGTAATACCATTCGATTCAAAATTTTCTAAGGAAGACAATAAGACTAACCGCGTAATTGTACGACGTTAATTAGCTGAGATATTAATTAAAACGTTAATTAAATTCTTTGCACTTTTAAAATAAATTCTTTGCACTTTTAAAATTCCAAGACATTTATTTCTTTCCGTTGCCATTTTAAATTAAAGCGTTAATTAAATTATTGCACTATTTAAAATTCCAAGACTTTTATTTCTTACCTTTGCTATTTTGAATTAAAACGTTAATTAAATTATTGAACTATTTAAAATTCCAAGACTTTTATTTCTTACCGTTGCCATTTTTAATTAAAACGTTAATGAAATTATTGAACTATTTAAAATTCCAAGACTTTTATTTCTTTCCGTAGCCATTTTAACTTAGGGCCGAATTCAAGTGAAACACCATTGCAGTCGCTTCGAGGCGATCGCATATTGCAACCGCTACTGTAAGTCGAATTCAAGTGAATTCGTTTCACTTGAATCCAAATTTTGGAATTTGCGATTGCATTGGTGAGTTGCGATCGTCCGTGTTTCACTTGAATTCCTGCCTTAAAGCGTTAATTAAATTGCTGTTAAAATTCCAAGACTTTTATTTCTTACCGTTGCCATTTTAAATTAAAACGTTAATTAAATTATTGAACTTTTTAAAATTAAAGAGTGTTATTTCTTTCCGTTGTCATTTTAAATTAAAGTGTTAATTAAATTATTGAACTATTTAAAATTCCAAGACATTTATTTCTTACCGTTGCAATTTTAAATTAAAACGTTAATTAAATTATTGAACTTTTTAAAATTTAAGAGTGTTATTTCTTTCCGTTGTCATTTTGAATACGTGTTACAACAAAGTTCTAACAGTTGTTTTTATTCTAAGGCATTGATTCAAGTGAAACACCATTGCAATCGCTTCGAATTGCAATCGCTACTGGAAGTGAATTACATTATCATCAACTTAACTTGGCACTGACGTTACTACGGGTGGAGCCAATAAGAGCTCACAAGCAGTCAGTGATCTCCTCTTATTCGCCAAGTAGGCTGTGACGTTTTTTCTAGCTCGTTTTTCATAGGCAAACGTCACGCAAACGTCACGCTGACGTCACGATGTTTTTATCAAGAAACGTTCTAATGTAATTCATTTCCAGTAGCGATTGTAATTTGCGATCGCCTGTTTCACTTGAATTCCTGCCTAATTAATCTATATATATAAAAGAAAGTCGTGTTAGTTAACCTATTTATAACTCAAGAACGGCTGTACCGATATGGCTAAAAATTGGTGGGTAGGTAGCTTAGAGCCAGGAGACGGACATAGGCTACAATTTATTTCTGTCAGTTACATAAATAGAAAAAATGTCTTATTGACTTCGCCTTTTTTGACACCTCCATTAGGGCTGCGACATCGATGTCGATGTTTTGGAAACATCGATGTTTTTGCTAAAACATCGATGTTTTTACCATCGATGCTTGAGGGTCGATGTTTTTCCAACATCGATGTTTTGGGTTCGATGTTTTTTCGATGTTGATGTTTTATAATCCAGCAAAAAAAGTTTGCTAAAAATATGCGATGAGTAGACATATTAAGAAGTTTTCATCCTTAATCAGAAGTTTCAGTATTAATCTCATTGGAAAGCATTTTCCATGATTATTATCGATGTTTGCTCTCGATGTTTCTAAAATATTTCTAATTTACTTTCGCCGTTTTTTTAAATTTAATTAATTGTTATGTCAGTTTTATATTTCAGCAAAAGAAAAAAAAACCAAGATATGCGGCCATCGTTAATCAGACATTACACAATCATTCTCGTTAGAAGTCGTTTTTGATAGTTACCATCGATGTTTTGAGGTCGATGTCTTTTAATGATCGCTGTTTTTTTCTTTCGATGTCTGTTTTACCCTTCAGTAAAAAGCAAGAAAAATATGCAATAAAAAAGATTCATCTTCAACAGATGCAATATTTATCGTATTGAAATAATGTTTTTTTTAAACTATAAACGATGATTTACGGTAAACAATTTTTAAACAACGTTGTTTTTAAAGCAGTGAGTAACCGCCCCTAAGCAAGGGCTAAGGCAAAAACATACAATACACCGCCAACTCGACCATTTCGATCCATGGACAGCTGTTTCGAGCTTATTCTGCTCTCATCAGCATGGAATACGAATTAGTCGAGTTGGAGGCAAAAATCCTCTTATAGCAGAGAGAGCCAAAAAAAACTTTTTTTTTTTTTATCTCTCTCTGCTATATAATCCATGGATCGAAATGGTCGAGTTGGCCGTGTATTGAACGTTGTTTTTGTTTTACTTTTGAAATTTTTTTCGATAACGGTGTTTTACATTTCAGCAAAAAAAAAATTAATGAAAATATGCGATAATAAAAATAACACACTTTATCAACATTTGCAGTATCGATATCATACGGTTGATGTTTTTCAGGAGACAAACGATTAATTTAATTGAGTGATATAAAGATGCGCAATGTATTGGGGAGTTACTGTATTACTGTACATTTAAATGTTTAAGCAATTTATATAAAAAAAGATCGATGTTTTGAAACATCGATATTTGAAAACATCGATGTTTTTTGGTCGATGTATCAATACCATCGATGTCTTAATTTCGATACATCGATGTCTTGAAACATCGATGTTTTGCCTTCGATGTCGCACCCCTAACCTCCATGGCTGAGCGACATAAAGCACACGTTCTGGCAGCTTCCGGTGCTCAGCAAACAGGTTGTAAGTTAGCGGTGCGTTGAGTGTTATTTGACTTTTTTGTGAAGTAAATTATAAACAAACGCGTTACTTCCCTTGAAATTTATATGTGATAAGCTGTCAGAAATGATTGTCACTTAAAAGTTTTTACGCCTCTGAGGCTGAAAGGTAGAAAGAGCTTGATGGGATGGCTCCTGCAGTGCAGTTAAAGAGGTTGTTCTTCTCAGTACTATTCTATTTTCTATATATATAAAAGAAAGTCGTGTTAGTTACACTATTTATAACTCAAGAACGGCTGTACCGATATGGCTTAAAATTGGTGGGTAGGTAGGTAGCTTAGAGCCAGGAGACGGACATAGGCTATAATTAGGGATTGCAATACCGGAGCAAAAACACAATACCGGTATTCGGTATTTTTAAAACGCCAATACCGGAATACCGGTATTAATACCGGTATTTGAAATTTTTCAAAAAAAGAAAGAAAACATATTTGTTTTGTTGTAGTGTTTAGTAATTTACACAAAAATATAAATTATCTTATGCAAATATAATATGGAAGAACAAATATTTTGGTCAAATAATAATAAATGCAAAACAGTGAGCAATGTATGACATTAAAAAGAAAAAAAAAACAGATAAAATTAATCATTTTTTCAACACAAAAAATAACAAAACGTATAGTAGAGTACAAAAAATTCTGCCTGGTGTCAATATCAATTGAAAAAAAAGAACTTTCTCCAATGCTGATTTTTAAAATAAGATCTTAAAAAACACAAAGCTTCTATCGAACTGTCATTCAATCTGGAGCGAATTTTTGTACATATAGTTCCAGCAGCTGAAAATGCGCACTCGAAATCGACGCTGGTAGGGGGGGGGGAGTATTGTTAACAATGCGCGATAGGTGCGCTCCAAATAACCCCGAAGTCCTTCGTCTTCAAATAATTGTATTTCTCTTCTGATCTTTTTGGAAACATCTGTTTTCGGTGCTATACTAGTACTGTTTGTGGCAATTTTCTTATTTATGGCTTGCTGTAACTTTTCCTGGAGAGACAATTCTTCTTCAACTTCAATATCATCTTCATCAATTTGTTCTTGTTCAGGAAGAGTTCGTTGTTGCTTGCTTTTCCAAACATTGTTGAAGGAAATTTATGATGAATGTGACAACATTTGATCGCGTTATTTTTTTTCCTTCTCTCTCTGTTTCTTTTTGAATTCACTAAAATTATGCAAATACCTCAAAATATCTTCCAGTTCATTATGTCGTTCCTCTGTACGTATTTTCAAAGCACTGTACAATTCTTTGGCTAGTGGAGTGTCTTGCTCGTTTAGTGACTGCAGCATAAAGTTGATTATGGCATTCGCTGTTAATAAGTTAGAATCCTTCCGATATAAAGCCTCCACTGCTAGTTTTATGGGAAGCAGAGCAGATACTTATTCATTCAAAAATTATTCATTTTTTTCCCTAATACCGAAAATACCGGTATTTTGCCTCAGAAAATACCGGTATTTTGAGATTGGAAAATAGCTCGAAATACCGGTATTCGGTATACCGGTATACCGGTTTTGCAATCACTGGCTATAATTTATATGTGTCAGTTACATAATTAAAAACTGTCTTATTGACTAAGCCTTTTTACTAAGCCTTTTTTGACACCTCCATGGCTGAGCGACATAAAGCACACGTTCTGGCAGGTTCCGGAACGCAGTAAATATGTTGTAAGTTAGCGGTGCGTTGAGTGTTATTTGACTTTTTCGTGAAATAAATTTTCACAAACGCGTTACTTCCCTTGAAATTTATATGTGATAAGCTGTCAGAAACGATTGCTCATTCCTAGGATCCCGATGATCCCAACCGATATGCCGTTTGAATTTAAAAGACTTCAATTTCCGATCCGTCTTGCATTTGTCATGACCTTTAACAAATCACAAGGCCAATCCTTAAAAGTTTGTGGTTTGAATCTAGAACATCACTGATTTTCCCTTGGTCAATTAATTATATGTGGCATGTTTACGGGTCGGAATACTATCTGCGTTGTTTCTTTTTGCGCCTGATAATAAAACAAAAAATTTGTGCATAACAAGGTACTTTAGTGAAGAGCAACCTATGTACTAAAATACAGAAACAATAATGAATGATTAATGTAGGTACTTTTTTTTTTTTTTTTTGTATTTTCTAATAATAAAAAAATTTTCTTATTTATTGCCTTTAAGGCGGAACAGAGTTCACCGGGTCAGCTAGTGACTGATTTTTTTTTCTCTGGTATCATTTTGAAAATGTGCTTTTAAATAAAATTGCAACTGCTGTTTCTAGCAGAGACTTTTTTTTTTGGCTACGATCCAAATATTAAAACAACTTTTTCGTTTAAAATTTTGCAATTAATTTAACAGGAAGAAAGCGGTTTGGAAATAATTGTTTTGGGTAAGGAATTTTATTTTTTATTTAGGAAGAGTGCTAAGTATGCACTACTAGACATCGTCTTTATTTCTGAGGAAGCATGTGAAAATAATTCGATTGACTTTTTGATGCAGGAAAGCTTTTTAGCGAGCCGCTTTAGCGGGGAGTAGTTTGTCGAAACTTTCCTCGCTGCTGTAAAGGCGAGCCGCCTTGACGGCGAGTAGGTTAAACTTTAGTTAGTTAAACTTTAGTAGGTTAAAGTGATTAAACTTTCCTCGCTATTTTAAAGGCGAGCCGCCTTGGTGGTGAGTAGGTTGTTTAAACTTTCCTCACTGCTGTAAAGGCGAGCCGCCTTGGCGGCGAGTAGTTTTCTCACACTGCCTTCACTACATTAAAGCCCGTGCAACGCCGGGCTACACAGCTAGCTATTATTATTATTATTTGCTATATATAAGCAAAACTCTCCCGAGTTTAACTGTTTTATGAATTTTGGACATCGTTTTCTAAAATTCCTAAATGTTTCTGCTGGGAGGATGGAATACCTCTGATTAATGACTACTCCATTCTCATTCAGTATTATTATTACTATTGTTGTTGTAGTTACCCAGGTATCACAAATAACCTTTAAACGTTTTATAAACGTTTTTAAGCGGTTGTTACAACGTTAATAACCATTTTACAACCTTTAAAAAACGAAGTGTGCTACTTGGGTAATGATATTATTATTATTATTATTATCATCATCATCATCATCATCATCATCATCATCATCATTATTATTATTATTATTATTATTATTATTATTATTATTATTATTATTATTATTAGTATTATTATTATTAATATCATCATCATCATTATTATTATTATTATTATTATTATTATTATTATTATTATTATTATTATTATTATTTTATTATTATTATTGTTATTATTATTTAGTTTATTATTATTATTATCATTATTATTATTGTTATTATTATTTAGTTTTTTATTATTATTATCATTATTATTTATTTATTTTTTTTATTATTTAGCAGTCAAGGAGATTGATTATTAATCTCATTTCGCTCAAAACTGTCTCCATCTCTGACTGTTCAATATGTGTTTGTATGTCATGTTCAATTCATTCACTAGACTAAGGCACTTTTTTTCGTTTCAAGACCTCCAAAATGCTTGATGAAGAGCTAGGAAAGTTCTCCTAATTTTAAAGCATAGTTATGTATAAATCAGTTTAAATGTTTTTACTGCCATGTGCCAAATGCTGTCATTTTGAACGATGCTATGAATTTTTTTTAATGGAATTGCACTTAAGTGTTCCTTTACTGGTCGCTCTATTGCGGTTGGAATTATTTTTTTAAATAAAACATTTTGCTTAAATGTGCTTATGAATAAGAAATGTATCCTATAGTATATTTTACATTTAAGCTAATACAAAGAGGCAGAGGCATTATGTATAAAAATAAAATGTTAATGTGTTGGCTACAGACGTATTTAATAGTGTAAGGCAGGGCAAGAACTAAAAAAGATTGAGAGCCGCTGAATTATCTTGCTCTTTAGTCTAATATTTAAGATCTCCATTGTAGGCCATGTGGGTGAAATTTTTCAGTTGTGCTCTAATCTTCTAGATAATGCTTTCAATTTATCTATGGACTTCACACCGCTCATATACACATCGAGCAAATAGAAAAATCGCCCTACTCAATAGTTAATAGTTACAAGTTCTTCATGTCAAGTAGTAACAATTCATGTTCAATCACTCTTAAACTATACAAGTCATTATTGTAAACTGATGTTTTGACTGTAATATGCATAATCTTTCCATTATCGTCATCTTGGCTTAATATTATGACATTGAAGCAGTGACAGAATTATACATTCGAGGGACCGTTGCAAGGCATTTTTGGAACAACTTAAATTTAAAATTTTAGTCTTTGTTACCTTATGGAATCCAAAATTTTTAAATGTTTCTATTGACCTTACCCCTCCCCCACCCCTTTAATGCCCCGTTTCTCTACTTTGAGGAACAACTGAAATGCAAAAGGAAAAACTGAACTAAAATACATTTTATAAAATTGAAAGAGAACTGCGTTTTTAAGTTTCTTTTTACCTCTTTCAGTTTTAATTACTGTTTTTGTTAGGCAATTAGTCACACTGACAACGGTTTCTTCTTCAGTGTAACATTTTTTATTTTTGTTGCAAGACCAACGTACAAGCTATTGTGATAGCTTCGAACCTGCACAAAAGAAATTCCTTTTAATAAAAATGCTTTTAACTCTTGTAATTTAATTTAATGTCCGAAAATGCCTGAACACGCTACTTTTCAACAGGAATCCCCAGTGCTGGATAAGGATTAGATTGTTGAGAGTCGCTCTTGTGTGCTTAGAACAAGAATTTACTGTTTCCAAAGGAAGCCTCTTGGGGGGAAAGAAACGAAACTCAAGCTATTAAATTGGATTTGTATATACTCGTTCAAGACGGTTTTGAATTATATCCATGTTAAGAATGTCATAGAGTGTTTATTCTTATGTTTAGTATTTAAAGATTAAGTATGTTTGTCATTGAATTACCAAAAAGGGGAGGGGAATAAAGTCCACATTTTTTTTTTTAATTGAAGAGCTCGTTTTAAAATGACGTCAGGTCAATCTTTTCTATTCTTGAAAAAACTGTGTGACGGAAAGATAATTTTTCCCAGTATCTTATGGATGACAACAACATTTAATTGTAGGGATAAAAGAATCCCGGCAGTGTAGTTATTCAGAAATAAGAAAAGATAAACAATGACTAACGTTAAATTTTTTTCCGAAAGAACGATTTGTTCTTTCTGACACATATTTTTCGAATTAGCGAACATGGAAAGAATTTAAATTATCATCAAAAAATATGAATGATTGATGCCGTTTAGTTTTGCAGTTGGTTTTGGTATGATTTACTAGCTTTATGGAGATAAACTTAATGGCTTCTTGACCCACAGCTGTGCCTGCTGACACAGGAGAAAAGACACAATTTCCAGAAATTTTACACTGCGGCTCATAAATGTAATTTCATTTTCATTTGGAGGATTATTGTCATTAACTTTTCAAATGTACTATTTTTCTTTCGCAGTTAACACTATACAAGAACAAGAGTTCATTACTGTAAAACTAGCAATATTGCAGTTTATTACCATACAATTAGTATTATACTGTATTATACTGTATTAGCTTATTATACAGTAAAAACAACAGCGTAGTACTGGCAGCAGAGGTTTAAAACTGTAAAAAGCACAGTAATAAATTGTAAAACTAGCAATTTTACAGTTTATTATTGTAAACTAACAATTTTCCAGTTTATTACTGTAAAACTACTACAAAATTAGCGGTATTATACTGTAGAAACAAAATTCATTTTTTACAGTGTAGTTATCCACATCACTTTCAGAATCACCTGTAAATTTCTTATATCGCTTACTAACTGTGGTTGATTTTGGTTCTTCCTCTTTTGCTCGATAAATTCCTTTCTATACCGTCTGTTGAGATCATATTTTCCCCTTTCAACCACATCTAGCATTGTGTGTGTATTCTGGTTTTGCTCTTTTGGATGCCTGCGTCCCAGGCCCTTCATTTCAATTTTTTTAGTGCGGAGGGAGGTGCAAACACAATGCAATTTCATCGGAAAACTGCAAAAACCAAGCCCATTTATATGTTAATACATTGATTTCTAAAATCCAGGGGGGAACAATTGATCCCCTTAAATGACGGGCCTGCTGCGTCCCCCGTATACAAAAGTAAATTTCATAATGGGGTACCTGTTCAAGATTAAGATATAGTGATTTATAAAATTTTAAATTGATAAGTTGGTTTGAAGTGTCATTTGTGATGAAGCATTCATTGAGGAGGAAATCTTTTCGCTGTAGCCTTTGTCTTTGAACATAATAAGTACGAAATGCAAATAAAAATGTGATCTGACTTACTAGGAATTTAAGTAAATGGTTCAATATCATTAAGCTTTTCAGCCATAATTCCATTCAAACATCTTGGTGCACGGCTTTCAAACTTCTCTTGCTATTATTTGCACCAACAGACTAGTTGTAATTAAATTTTATTCACTCTTAACCTCTCCATTTTCAACACAAAAGTAGCAGGGGAGCAGCGAAACTCAAATTTATGGTGTCTCACTGTTCCAGTCTCACTATCCCCTCATTGCAATATAAAACTATGCTGATGCCATTTGCAAACAAAGAAAATGGAAAGCATCATTTTACTGCTAAAATATACGTTAAGTAAGTGGTAATGTAAGGTTGATAATAAGGGTTTGAGAAATCTATTTAATAACTTCTTAGGAACAATACAACAAAAAATTCTATTATTGCAATCCAATAACTATGAAACATAGATGTCGTTTGTACAGTATAATACAGCTAATTTTACAGTAACTTTACAGTGATAAACTGTAAAATAGCTAGTTTTACAGTTCATTACTGTGCTTTTAGTTTTAATCTGGAACCTCTGCTGCCAGTATTATACTGTAAAAACAACAGCTTTTCTTTTGCTGTGCACCAGATTGGAAATCAACATTTTTTCCATAATACTGTTCACAGTACGCGAATTTAACTTTCAAAAAGATTTACTAGTCTGGTAATACCTAGACAGAAAGTAAATTGCTGTTGCCTCGCTCTTATCCTTCTCATTGCACACAACCCTCCTCCACATCACTAAGATATATTCAACACTTACTGAGTTGGTAGCAAAACTTTACTAAATTTATTGTGCAGCAACATAAGCAATCTCGGTTGCATAAAAAGATTCAAGTACTGAGTTAATTTGCACACATAAGTCTTACAACCACGACAAAAATCCCACTCATATAGTTAAATCAGGTTTATTATATTTTCTACTCTAAAAAGTAAAAAAAAAATGCTCCTCAAAATATTAAATTCATAAAAATTTCATTAAAATGTAAAACTCCTCCCAAATAATGAATTAGGCTGTCATAATTTCCATCGAAATGCAATTTAATCTGCTGGTAAACAAAACATTATGTGAGCCATTACACTGTAAAAAATGATTTTTTTACAGTATAATACAGCAAAATTTTTAGTAATAAACAGTAAAAATTGCTTATTTTACAGTGATAAACTGTAAAATAGCTAAATTTACAGTACTAAACTGTAAAATTGCTAATTTAACAGTCTATAACCGTGTATTTTACAGATTTAAACTAGAACCTCCGCTGTCAGTATTATACTGTTGTTCTTACAGTATAATACAGCTAAATTTTACTACAATAAACTGTAGAATTTGCTAACTTTGCACTAAGAAATTATAAAATTGCTAGTTTCACAGTTTATTACTGTGCATTTTACAGTTTTAAATCGGAACCTCGGTGCCAGTATTATACTGTAAAAACAACTGTTCATTTTTTGCAGTGTAGATACTATTCATTCAATGTTTCATTGAAATTTTGAATTATTCGTTAAATAAATATATCTAATTATTGAAACACATTTAAAGTATCATTAAAATGTGAATCTAAGCAAGAAAATCAAACATGACGGCAAAGTGAACGGTATTTTTTATTTCCGCCAAGAGCAGCCGCCAACGTATCCCTCTAACCAACATTAATATTTGTGCCGTACTTTTTTTTCTCTCTTATACATTGTAACCAGAGAAATTAGCTAAGAACGATTCATTTTTCCAGAAAGTTTTCTGCACTAACTCTGATGAGGAGAACACGAAGAAGGTTGGCCACAACACACTCCCACCAGTGACCTCAGACGATTTTTTCTAATCGAATCAAAACTAGTCCTTTTTAATCGTATATCTGATGGAAAAGAAAAAAAAAACAGAAATGGATATATAAATGGGGTGGGTGAAACGTAATGTGATTTGTTAAATGAAATAATAAATGCTATTTCTTAGAAGTTTTACGTAGTTTTAATTATCTGCAATTTACTTAAAGATAATGTTGTGAAAAAATACAGCGTCATTATTTTGTGTAATATATGAGTTTAGGGGAAAAAATTCTGAATTATCAGTGTAGTCAAAAATTAGAAGAATAAATAACTGCAGTAATAATAATGCTGTATCATTTACAAATTTGATGTCATTTTCAGTAGGGTGAGTTCTGGTAAGTGCGTACCCTTTTTTTCAAAGTTCATGTTCTCAAGAATGCTGCTCCGTTGAAAAATCTTGTACACTCACAATTTTTTTTAGTTTTCTTTCCAGATCCTTTACTAAGATTTTCAAGCATATAATGTGTCAAATAAACCATAAGCATAGGTTTTGTGACCTAGTTTATGACACCTACTCTAAGGTACGCACTTTCCCTACCTAGCGGGGTAAGTGCGTCCACCTTAAATTATGTGAATATGAGCAGGAAAAAACTTCTGGCACATATTAAATATGTTAGGTAGTTGCCTTGGGATAATTCCTAATACTAGAGATCAGCACTTGCTTGCATGGATGAAACGCAATCAGTGATATCCCACGTGTCTTACGAACAACTGTGATTTGAAGTTTGAGCGAGTTGTGTCTGTGATTCTTCCTTTGTCCTTTTAATAAGACCAAGTGAGCAAATGTAAGTTGTTTTTATTTAGTAATAATCACCTATAGTCTACATAGTTTATTTTAGTTTAATACATTAATCAGTCTGCGTTTAAGCCAGGGTTCGCACTTACCCCTTCTTAAATGTAAAAGGAGATATGTGCGTCCAATAGCGTTGTTGTAAGTGTGTACCACTGTGATTTTATTTAATTCTATTTGTATGGTATATCGTTAGGTGACCTGAGTGAACAATTCGTTTTTTTTTTTTTTTGAATAAATACGGTTTTAATATTTTTCTTATTAGAATCAGCAGCAGTAAGAAAAAACACAAAATAAAGAGCAAAAAAAAAAAAAAAAAATTGATCATGATATGATACTTGTACTTTTTTTTTCTTGTACATTGTAATAGTTTTTTACAAGGTGTTCTTAATTTTCTTAAATATAATTTATTCATTATTTCACCTTCGTTTTTTGAGTCAGTTGGTTCCTCATTAAGTGTTTCACTTAATTTCATTGCTTAATTTGTGATTCTGGTTTAAATTAAGTATAGGGTAACTGGTTTAAATTAAGTATCGCTATTTTCAACGAAAAATGTACTAACTGATACTTAAATCCAATATATTTCAGAGATAATGAATAAAATTGAAATCTTACGCCGCATTCAATGTAAATATAAATACTTGATGGAAATGACGTCGGATTTATAATCGACTTATAAAAGAGTTATAAGCAAATTAAAAGATGAATTACGAGAGTCGGATTTTCCACGTAATGGTACAAACTTGCCTCATCATAATAGTATGCACTTGCTCCGAACACTAGTACGCATATGCCTCATGATAGTGGTACGCACTTGCCCCATCATAATGGTACGCACTTACCCCCACCTTACTTTAAAGAAAGGGAAAGTGCGTACCGTCATATAAACAAATTTTAGTTAGAGTATTTGATCAAAATACCCCATGTATGTTATTAGTAGCTATTACTCAAAAGAAACAACTTGCATTTCTTGACTTCAATTGCTTGGTATGACTACAAGAGAAACTGAAATAAAACCTTCTCAATCTTTACTTTAGAGTTTTTTGAAGACATTTAAGTTGTCTCTGATTGTGTTTCGTCTATTGAATCCAGGCCTGAATTCTACCTATTAAAATTATCATTAGACAGTTATCTAACATAGTCGATGTATTGCAGAAGCCATTTCAGAACAGTGTTTATATAATTCCCAGTGGACGCACTTACCCCGTGGACGCACTTACCAGAACTCACCCTAATCTATTTTTTTCTTGGTGCTTAAATAGAAAGGTTTGGAAAACAAAGATACATTGATATATAGATTTGTTTTTATTAAAACTAAGCTAGGGTGTTTTAGAACAATTAAGTTTTTATTCCACTCAGTTTTTATCATTTCCAACCTATCAGAAAGCTAAATGGAATCGCTAATGGAAAGCTTACAACTCCCATGTTACTATACAACAAAAAATTTCTTTTTAAAATCATTTTGTTTCCCGTTTTTCTCCCTTCTTTTGTTACTCACGCTCACACAGTCCCGTCATTTTTGTTTGCTCTCCCATCCATACATACATAGGCTATATAGGAACTCATTTGGGAGCATGCATCTATTTATGTATTTATATAAGTATGTGTGAATATGTATGTATGTATGTTTGCTATACAAAGACCTGGTAGAATGGAATAATATTTGCACAAAATTCAATCAACCCTCGTGTAAAATAACACGTCTAGTACCATAGAAAAAAAAATAGAACTAGTTTCGTTTTTATTCCAATTTTATTATGAGAAAAGTGTTTGTGTGTATGCCATATATCATTGCATAAAAAGGCTCACTTACTTATTGTCTTTTGGGAACAGGTATAAATTTTGCCTTAGTTTTCTCTTAGCAAAAGGCACATAGCACGTTACACCACGTTGTTACATTAAACAATTCTGAGTTTCAAATTTAAAGTAGTTCACTTTTTTTTCAACTATACGTTAATTTCAAAATAGCTAGGTAAACAAATTGATGTATGTCAGGACCAATGAAATAGCGTTTCAGTTGTACAGAAAAAATCGGTAGTACTGATTAATCGGCCACTATAGTGATTATTTATAATCGGTAAAAATGGGCCGATTAATCGGCGGAAAAAATATATTTTAG
The DNA here is from genome assembly GCA_038373865.1 of Uloborus plumipes. Classification (NCBI taxonomy): domain Eukaryota; kingdom Metazoa; phylum Arthropoda; class Arachnida; order Araneae; family Uloboridae; genus Uloborus; species Uloborus plumipes. The sequence goes on from JAXGGA010002818.1 coordinate 51,981, forward strand.
ATATACTGTCGGCCCCGCTTAAACGAATACTGTGGGTTCCAAGAAATATTATTCGACTAAACGAGGTATTTGTTTAAGCGGGGATTTTTAACATTGTGTCTACAGTCAGGTTCTGGGAAATTTTATTCGTATAAGCGGGGTATTCTTTTATCCGTTACCCGATTAAGCTGGGCCGACAGTATTTTTTAAGTATACCTTCAATGAGAAACTGATAATTAAATTTGTTAGTAAATAAATGTAATTTTCTGCAAACGCATATACAATGTTGCAACATTTTTCATGTGTCGATATTTTCTTCTTTGTACAGAGCTTTTAGATAACCTTAATATTTTCATAAAGAATAAAAATCTATAGGAATATTTTTTTTCTAACGCCCCCCCCCCCCCCTCCCGAGTGAATTTGCAAGAGGGAGAAGGTCTAACTTGTGAGATGCAAAAGTTTTAGGTGATTTTATTTCAACCCTTAGCATTCTTTCACAGCCCACCGGGAAGCGGTACCGCCCCCGTTGAGAAACACTAGAGCGTTTTTTGGTTACAGACATGGAAATATATTTTCCAATTTTTCAAAATTTTTAATAGAATTTACAAAACTTAAACGGTATGTCAAAACAGTGGTATGTTTCTTGTTTTTGTGTAGAGGCACTTGGCTAGATAATTGACAGCTGTTAATTCAGTCGTGGAAATAGAGCTCATGTCAGAGAATTTAATCTTTCTTTTAGCTTCGCCGTTGTAATTTATAATGTGTGCCGAAACCTAAAATATTGTTATCATATTTCTTGTAATGATACTAGGGAGAGGAACACACATTGACATTTAAATATTCAAGTCGGGAAATTGTATCTCCTCTTAGGAGATTTTCCAAATTCAAAATCGGGGACCGAAATGACTTTCTTCCGTTTCCTCTTTAAAAAGAACTGAAGAAATAAGAGTCGGCAAATAAGGAGCAGGTAAACAAGTGATCTGTATGAAAACGATATCGTAATGGCACAGAAGATTTTGTCAAATAGGCGAAGCATTCGCTGATTCGCCTAGATGGTCAAGAAATGCCTATTGGAGTATTATGCAAACTGAAAAACAGTTCTATGGTAAGAATTGTGAAGTGGAATGATTTCGAAAGAATAAATGTGGAAATGCAAGCACAGCACAGCATTTTTATTTTTAATTCTAATTGAATGCTTGCAATACAAAAGAGCTCAGTTCGTAAAATAATGATTTCAGAAAGGTTAAATTATAGTATTGATATTATAAACTTGTGTAGAAGTCGAAGCATTTTTGAAAACAATTGGAAGTTTAAAAGAAGGTGGAGGTTTACGCATGGGTTAGTGATATGTGTTTTCCTAATCATTGGTGTTTGAGAACTTTAAAAACAGCAAATTATGAAAAACGGAAACTTTCTTGAATTCGAACTACTTAATTGCTTTCCTTTGACAACTTAAATTTATCATTGAAACATATCAAAACTAACTTAAGATTTAGAAGGCCGACTTGAATTTAAGTATGAAATAGAATTTCGATTTTTCAATCCTTTTTCAACCGAAACCGCGTTTAATTGGTGTTTGTTTTCTTTAAAAAATATTCTTAAGACGTTAAATACGAAAAAGTTTGAATCAGAAAGAATACATTATAGTGTTATTTAACAGCTATTGTTTACTACGCATTTATGTTTAACACTAAGAAACAAAACAAAAATTTAACTTTGTTGTTAATAGTATGAAATAAACTAAAGTTTACTACCTTGTGTTTTAAGAAATTCACATCACATTTTCTGAGTCTTGTGATATTTACTGAACAAATTTATTGTTTGTAATCTTGATCCCAGATCAGGTCTTCTTAGTTCGAAAGGATCAAGTATTCCCAAGTCCACTTTTCAAATATAATTTAAAATTGCATTAAAAAAAAAGACCACTAATTGGTACCTTTTGACCAACATTCGAAACAATGTACATTTTTGACATTGTTTGTTGACTTCTACCGTATCATAAAAGCAACAAATGTATTTTTTAGCTTCTTTGAGAAAACCTAACGACCTCTTCCGTCTGAAAAAAAAAATGATCTCACCTCTGAAAACTGACAACGACATGTAACCTCAAAAGTAAGTGCAAAACGGACCATCTAACACAAAGGGATCTAAATTTACCATGGATACTCGGTAATATTGTTGTTATTAAAATTGTGTATTATTGCACTTTCGATATTTGAAAGGGGAAACATGTATCCAGTGGGAGCAAGTCTCCCCAACCTCCCCTGGAACATTTAAATGCAAAAGATGTAAGTCTCTAATCAAATCGAAATTAAAAAAGGGGTTTCTTATAAACCCGAAACACATCCATGCAATTCTTAGTAAATTTGTGCATTTTAACATTGTTTTACTTTTACCCAACTACTCAAGTCAGCAAAAAATAAAAACATTTGTTACTCTCTGGTGCAATATTGACTGACTTTTTAACACTAGAAAAAAAATTCCTCAAGAGGCCCAAGCCGAAATGTTGCCTCAAAGTCCCGCTTGACTGTAATTGAAAAGTTGTATACCGTAAAATGGGGTGTATAGGAACAGCGGGGTCAATCGGAGCAAAACTTCCCGACCGTACAAAGAAATTCTTCATAAATATACTATTGCGTATTTTTCGCCATTAATTTTTTTTTTAGAAAGGTAAGATCATAGGAAGTAGGAAAAAATTATTTTTGTCAATCTGGCAACGCTACTGGCTTCTAAGGAGGGCAGCACGTGAAATGCTAGAAAACATCACATTTTCATAGACTGCAAAACTTCATATGCAAGAACAAACCTTCTTATATTTTAAACCTTAGAGTGGTATGTTTCAACTATACACATGTATCTGAACAACAGAATACCACATTAGATTTTACATTTTTTGTAAATTGTGTCATAAAAATGAAGAATTCTAAAAAACGCCATAGGAAAAAAAATTGCGGGGTGAATCGGAACACTTTGTTCTGTTGTTCCAATTCAAACTTATTTCAAGGAAACTTTGAAAAATCAAGATTCTAACCCAAATTCCTCTAATCAAGACAAGGACAAGGATTTATTACTGTTCATCCCTTCTCGTGAGCAACTAGATCTTAGAATGACAAAAAGTTGCAGATTTCAAAAGATTTTTTCTCCAGGGGACTTCTTTTTACATAAAATACGAGGTGGAAAGTCATATAGACTTTATATAGCAAAAAGCCAGCACACAGACAGTGATGAATAAGCGAAAAAATCTTTCAGGACAATCCCTGAAACCCAGGGATTTTAAGAAACTAAAGAAAAGGCAGAGTTCATCCCAGAAAATGCTATGAAAAAACTTAAGCCAAGTCACAATTACTAGTTTTAAGGACAAGTTCATATTTGTGGACGATATGAGTGACTTCCATTCATGTTAAATCTTTGCATTTCAATTCAAAATCATTTCTTAAAATTACTTTTCATTTTTCATAAGTTCAAAATTATTTTGAATTTTGACAAATTATAAACGTTTACTGGTATTGAAATTATACTTTTATTTGACAGTAATTATCTGTTCTTATTCTCCCCCATCAATATTACTCATGTTTGTGAGACTTATTACAGGTTAAATGGAAAAAAATAAAAATTTTAACAGTGTTCCGATTGACCCCTATCAGCGCAGCGGGGTGATTCGGAACACCCATAATATCCTATATATTTTAATAATAACTGCTCAAAATGTTTTGTCTTTACTTGGAATATCAAAAGTAAAACAAGACCGAAGTTTTTACCCAGAAAATCAAATTAAAAAAAAATCTTATAACTGCTTTTTTTACAATCAAAGCTGAAAAGTATTCCGATTCATCCCATTTTACGGTACTGTTTTTAATTTTTGTAGTTATTTACTTGCAAAATATAGTAATTTAGTTGTTTAATTATACTCATTAGAGCACTTTGCGATGGAAATATTTGTTAGATTCCCCATATTAACATAAAATCATTAGAAAAAAAAATTCAAACCAAATACAAGAAAAAATCCCAAATCAAATTTACCTATAAATGAATTTTTGTTCGTGAGTGATTCCATACCAACTCACTTGAAAAAAGAAAAGTTGGTAGCACGACCGATTTTCTTTTAATTTGGCACTCATGTTGATCATATTGAGGCATGGAAAAGTCCAAATTTTTAGGTTCCTGCTCCACTTATTTTCTGAGATACATGCCCTCAAATTTTGTCCGCCACGTCAAAATGCTAAAAAAGTGATGTTTTTTAATCATTTTTTATAAAAAATTGTACTCATGCAATATAAAAGTGTTAGATATCTATGGAGACTAGTTACTCCAGGCATTCAGAAAAAAATACTAGAATGTTCATAATGAAAATTGCTAAGGTACAGGGCTCTTTGAAGTTGTCATCACAAAAACTCGATTTTGCCAATTTTGCTAAAATTGAGGAATTTATTCCAAAAAAAAGGAAGACATAACCAAAGGTTTACTCACTTTCTGGTAGAATACAGATGTTTACTATAAATGGTTACACAATGCATAATTTGGGTTTCTCACTCCTTCTTGGAAATATTTAAGCTAAAAGATAAACCATAAGGCAAAAACATGCGTTTTTGGCAACCATTTTTCTCATAAAGTGGGAGCAGTACAAACTTTAATTTTTTTTTTAAACAAGCCACTGATATGTTAGCTATTCACAGGAAAAGAGTTTACTTTTGGTTATTTCTTCCATTAAGAGATATCCTGCTGACAGCATATGCATGTTTTTCGCGACGACCATATGCTTTTGTTCCCCTTCTCATGGACTTAAAATTAATTAAACCAACAAATAACGATATATTTATTGATAGCTGTATTATCTACCCAATATGTCATGAAATTTAATTTATTAAATCATTGAACAATAAATTAGATGATTGATGAAAACAAGAAATAGTATTTCTTTGATGCCTGAGCATTATGCATTCATAATTATAAAGCACTAAATACTTTCTTGAGAAATTAATTAACATAAAGGAGCTCTAAATATTTATATTATAAGCAATACCCAATCTTGTGATCGAGATATTCCTGTTTTTAATTGCCGAATTTCTTGAATATCGCATGAATATCGGGAAAATAAATGAGGCCTTTTCGTGTGATGTAGGATATTTTATGACAAATTTCATTTGATGGGCTACTACAGGGGTGGCCAACCCGCGGCACGCGTGCCACAAGGTGGCACGGCAGAGCAATAACAGTGGCACGCGAAGACTTTTTGAAAAATTCCAAAATTGAGGGGAAAATGTCGATCTCAAAAATATTGATAAAAACTAAAATCCTTGAACTGATAAATATAATGATATTATGACGATTAAGAGTCAGGAGGCTGACTTACAAAGTGTCTTAACTACAATATTGCAAAGTACTTAGCGTTTGCTTCGGACATCCAACGAAAGCTGTAACGCTACAGACAATGCCTTGTAAAGCATATTTGTGCTTGATACGAATGAAACTTTCGATGCGGCAGAATGGATTCTTGATCTGTAATAGTTTCAGCTACGGGTGATGAATTTTTTTAAAAAAGTAAACTCTGCAAGTAAAATTAAGAAACCAGATTGGACAAAATTCGGTATAGTTGCACAAATGAAGATCCTTAAATTGTTTTTTTTACATTACTTAAAAAATAATTTATGAAAAAAACTTCAAAGTATCATTTATCACAAACTCTTTGCCAAAGAGTGAGACTTTTTCTCTGCTGATGACCCTGTAGAGTTCATTGTATTAACAAACTACGAATTAGAGCTCTGAATGTTTTGTGAACTTTTCCCAGGAGAAAGAGGAGAGCATGACAATTTACTCCTTCATTGAAATGTGCAGTAGCTGCCCAGAGGAAAAATATTTATAAGATTTTAGAATTTTAGGGAGTGTGTTTTTTAAAATGTCTGGAAGGAAAGCAATGAGGACTTGCTACTTAGGAATGAAGAACAGCAAATGGATTTAGCTATGTCATCTCTTATCCGCCGTTTAAGTAATTTAAATTTGAGATAGTACAAAAAAAGTTTCCTCAACCACTATAGGCCAACTACATTCTTCTATGATAAAACTTCAGCTTCTTTCTCTCTACTTTGAAGAAAAAAGAATAAAACATTAAATTTAATACGGAAAGTATCAACCCAAATTTAATAATTTTCCAACGATATATGGAGAAAATTTTACCCCTATTTTAAGAATACATTCAGTGTTAGGTTTGATGATTTTCAGGATAAAAAAAATGCTGATCTTCTCAAAGTCTTTGCCTATTTCTTTGCAAGACAATACTTGTTACCCTTCTGAAATCGGAATTACTGACCTTTTGCATTGGTAATCAATTATAAGAGTTTGCTTCAACATAAAGTCATCCACGTTATACAGAAATTTGGAAATTTGTACCAACAAATTTTTTTTCACATTTACGCACTTTAACCGTCTGATGCTGTTGTAGATTTGGCTCAAAATACGCTTCTAAACAAATATTTTTTGTTACGAATGCAGAAAAAACTAAATACCGTTGATTATTAATTGATAACACTTAAAACACTTAAACTTTTTAGGATTCTCAAGAACTAATCCTAAAATTAAAGACTTGGTAAAAAAGATACCGACTCATAAACCACATTAAGTACAGACTGTTTAATTTTTAGAATAGAATGTTTCATGTTATTTTTTTTTTTTTTAAGTATAAGCCAATTGACAAAACTTATAAACGTGCTTATTAACGATGACTCTTTAGTTCGGACTTGTTTTATCTTTATTATCATTTAGATTTCAATTGTTCAGATTTACGAGAAAAAATGTTTCACTTGAGTAAGAATTACATAGTCAGTCAACCTAAAATCTATTTTTAATTTTTTAAAAAAATTCAGTTTGTTGAAAAAATACAATGTGGCACGCTGAGCTTTTTCTCTCTCCAGATAGTGGCACTCTCCCTAAAAAGGTTGGCCACCCCTGGGCTACTAACTGAGCATGGTAATAAAGAGCTGTTAATTTCAGTATCGAATTCCATTTTACCTTATTAACAATTAAATATTTACAAAATAATTGAATAAAAAATTTAATATAAAGCAATGCTTGAAGAATTAAAATTAGTGCAACTAATTTATTCCCATACTGATCTTTACAAAACTGACATGTGCTGAGCACTGATAAGAACTGACAAAGAATAAGTTTACTCACTAAAATACTAGTTTACAGATACCATAAAGCATACATTCTATTTCTACAAAATAATACTGCAACAAAGAACAAGGGTATCCTCCTGTTTATAGCCGATCAGGAACATCCCAATCACCCAATCACAAGATTGGGTATTATGCTTATGAGATAAATATTCGGAGCTCCTTTATTTTAATTGATTTTTCAAGAAATTCTTTAGTACCTTATAATTATAAATGCATAACGCTCAGGCATCGGAGAAATTCTAATTCTTGTTTTCATCAAATATCTATTTTATTGTTCAGTGTTTAAACAAATTAAATGTCATGACATATTGGGTAGATAATACAACTATTAATAAATATATCATTATTTTTTGGTTTAATTAATTTTACGTCCATGAGAGAGGGAACAAAAGCATATGGTAGTCGCGAAAAACATACATATACTTTCAGCAGGATATCTCTTAATGAAAGAAATAACCAAAAGTAAACTTTTTTCCTGTGAATAGCTAATATATCAGTAGCTTGTTTTTAAAAAAAAATTAAAGTTTCTACTGCTCCCTCTTTATGAGAAAAATGGCTACCAAGATGGCCAAAATCGCATGTTTTTGCCTTATGGCTTGTCTTTAAGCTAAAATATTTCCAAGAAGGAGTGAGAAACTCATGTTATGCATTGTGTAACCATTTATAGTAAACATCTGTACATTACCAGAAAGTGAGTAAACCTTTGGTTATGTCTTCCTTTTTTTGGAATAAATTCCTCAATTTTAGAAAAATCGGCAAAATCGAGTTTTTGTGATGATCTTCAAAAACTCCTGTACCTTAGCAATTTTCATAATGAAAGTTCTAGTATTTTTTTCTGAATGCCAGGGGTAACTAGTTTCCATAGATATCTAACACTTTTATATTGCATGAGTACAATTTTTTATAAAAAATGATTAAATAACATCCCTTTTTTAGTATTTTGACGTGGCGGACAAACTTTGAGGGCATGTATCTCAGAAAATAATTGGAGTACGAACCAAAAAATTTGGACTTTTCCATGCCTCTATATGATCAATATGTGTGCAAAATTAAAAGAAAATCAGAGTGGTTCTATACGGTATACGCCCAAAATGTCGCGGCCGAAATGTCGCGGGCCAAAATGTCGCGGCCAAAATGTCGCCGAGCCAAAATGTCGCGGGCAAAAATGTCGCCGGTCCAAAATGTCGCCGAGCCAAAATGTCGCGGGCTAAAATGTCGCCGGTCCAAAATGTCGCCGAGCCAAAATGTCGCGGGCTAAAATGTCGCGGGCCAAAATGTCGCCGGCCAAAATGTCGCCGGTCCAAAATGTCGCCTGCCCAAAATGTCGCGGGCCAAAATGTCGCGTGGTCAAAATGTCGCCGGGCCAAAATGTCGCCGGGCCAAAATGTCGCCGGTCAAAAATATCGCCGGTCCAAAATGTCGCCGGTCTAAAATGTCGCCGGTCCAAAATGTCGCCGGTCAAAAATGTCGCAGGTCCAAAATGTCGCCGGTCAAAAATGTCGCGGGCCAAAATGTCGCCAGTTCAAATGTCATCAGACAAAAATGTAGAAGGTCCGATATTGATACAGTTAGTATCAAAAATTAAAATGTATGAAAAGGCTTTTTTAAACCGAATTAGCAAAAAATTGCTAATTGCTGTTGATGAACGTGTGCGTTAACGATAGTATGGACTAAAATTTTTGAAAATACTAAAAAAAATTTACCCTTTCGGCTTGTAACTGTTTCGACGCTTTCCAAGAAACAAATAGTTTTCAAACAAGCGTACGTTTTTTATTTACAGTAGCTTATTTCACCGTAACTCGCTATCTACCAACTTAAAAACGCATAGATTAGCAGCCCAAGCCAAGTTTAACTGATATCGAAAGGAAAATTTGTGTGTTAAAAAAGAAGTTGAAGAACAGTGAAATGAATAAGACAGATATAGAATGTTTGAAACTTGGTTTCTGTTAAAATTTCTTACATGATCGAAAGCAAGTCTATATTATTTAAATAATAGAGGACTTTTTATTTTCTTCTTCATAAAATGTGTAAAAGAAAGTATTGGATCAGTGAAAAATTGTCAATTTGGAAGAATTTACACTTTCTGACGTGTGAGGAATTCAATTTTATCGTTTATTTTTTTAAGGGAAAATGTGTAAGTGTGTATCTGCGTGACCCATTTTTTGGGGGCGACTCTACCACAAAACTTAGTGCGTGAATTAGAATGAAATTTGGTACATACATGTACCAACCAATATGTGATTTAGTGCTGATTGGTTTTTGCCGCTAGTTCTTCCAAGTTTTTACATGCAAGAATGTAATGGAACGTTTTCAGCATAGCGTGATTAATGTCTGAAGAAGGTTCAGACGAAATAAAATAAAAATTGGCCCATAGGATGCCTTCAGAAGATACGCCACATCAGCGAGGAAGCAGAGCAATTGAACTTTTTATTTTTCATTATTTGTGAATGATGTATATCAAGAAGTAATGCAAGTATTCAGACAAAATTTTGTTTGTAGAATGGTCTTAAAGGGAGAGATGCTTATTCATTTCTGGCGTTAATCAGCTCAGACATGGTTCTGTACCTTCGTTACAATCAGTATTTAAATGTGGAGTTGAATATAATACCATTTTTTCTCTTGACATTTCACCTCCCCTTCCACCACTCAGTTGTTACAAAGAAAGCAATAATTCCATGAACTAATTTGATTTCAAACGTCCCCAAACAACTCTTAAAGAAAATGTTCTATAAGAAAATTGCCGGCTACGCGGTGATTAAACGGTATTCCGTTTTTGCAAGAAAAAATGTCTTTACAGCAAATTTATTTGTTTAATTTCTTTGTGTGAAAAAAAAAAGAAATAATCCTAAATATAGTTTAAAAAAACTAAAAAATACGCTTTTAGAGTAAATCAAATTCAAAAGAAGATTTTGAAAACTGTTGAATATCCGCTAAGTTTACATGCACTTATAATATGCATTTTGTGAACGATCAATGCCCAACTCAGAACTAATGTCAAATGCACTTATTATACATCAACATACAATATAGTTTAGCCTTTAGTAATAATAATGGTATTAAACATATTACTTTTATACGTTTGTAAAGAACGTGAATTTTATTTTTGACTCAGAGTTACATACTTACAAACGAACAAACAAAAAAACCTACTTGTGAAATTAGTAAAAGCGTATTAAAAAAGGAAGAAATTTAGCATCCCTGGGCCCTAAGTACAGCCTTGAAAAAACTATGGCATTATTTTGGTACTGAAATAATTTAAGCTTTAGAAGAAATCAATTTAGTTACATTTTTGTTAATAACTTGAGCTAATTTTCTAAACTGCTACGTTTAAAAAACGTTACTAAACAGGTGTATTTATCATATCGTGACAAGCTTATTAGTGAAATTGAGCTACATAATTAAGCTGCATTGAATTTGTGAATTACTGGAAACATTCAATCTGTACTATACACTTACGTCATTTTGGAACGGATATATTTTGGACCGGCGTTATTTTTGACCGGCGACATTCTGAACCGGCGACATTTTTGACCGGCGACATTCTGGACCGGCGACATTTTGGACCGGCGACATTTTGGACCGGCGACATTTTGGACCGGCGACATTTTAGACCGGCGACATTTTTGATCGGCGACATTTTCGACCGGCGACATTTTGGCCCGGCGACATTTTTGACCGGCGACATTTTGACCACGCGACATTTTGGCCCGCGACATTTTGGGCAGGCGACATTTTGGACCGGCGACATTTTAGCCCGCGACATTTTAGCCCGCGACATTTTGGCTCGGCGACATTTTGGACCGGCGACATTTTTGCCCGCGACGTTTTAGCCCGCGACATTTTGGCTCGGCGACATTTTGGCCCGCGACATTTCGGCCGCGACATTTTGACCCCAAACCTGGTTCTACATGTATACATGTATGTCACTTAAGGTTACATTCAGTTACATTACATAAATTAGTAGTGCGAAAATCATTGGAAAATTTACTACTTGAACTTGCTAAATGTTGTGGAGTGTATAAGAAATATAATGTTGCCCCCCAACTTACTTTAGAAAAAAATCACCTTGCATGCTCAAGGTTTATTCCACAGTTTCTCCTCTTTTCTTTTTATTGTGTTTAGTAAAAAGATGCTCTGTTCATACTACTAGCTATACAGAATGATTCTTAAAAACTATGAGACTGGACTACTATTTTTTTATCTATAAAGTACAATGTGTACGCATAGTCTACGGAAGATTAAAAATAAATATATGAGTCACCTGTTTTAAAGTGAAGCTATATTTATCACGTTAAAAAAAATAGTTTAATGCGTTTTTAAATTAAAAGGCAAGCTATTTTAGGATTATTCTAAGAAAACAGAACACGCGATCCCTCCAAAAATAAGTTATACTTACAGGCAACGATTTAGTTCTTATTTACCATGTGGGAGTTGAGAGTATCTTCAGAGCGTAATGTCAATATTAACACATCAAAGATGACAGTTTCCAGAAGGCAGAAAATAAATGACACTCTCTACATGTTTGGGGAAAGAACCAATCAACATCTGAAGGAATACGCCTTGTGTATGAAAATATAACTAACCGAAGATCAACTTGCGACACTCAACTGCGACGAGAGAAAAATCTCGATTTTTCCGGACGAATACCGAAATTAGTCGAAGGTTTCTCCGAGCACAGAATGTATGTTTAGATAAAATTCGACTACTTAGGATGAGTGGTATTTAAAGATTCTACGGCTGAGGGTATGAGATCTTTTTACTGATACTCACTCGGTTTACGAAAGTTTCTGCATAAGAGATTCATAAAAATGTTTCTTGATTTCGGTAAACTTAATCTTCCGAACTGTAAAAGAGTATTTATTCGTGATTAGTATTTCTTAGCGTACAATACAAAGATGCAAACAACAGTTTTTTTAACTCAATGTTTAGCAATAGATATTTCTGTGATATTGTTGTAAAGAATCCTCCCCTTCCCCAATAAAGAAACAGGTTTCCTTCCAAACAAACCGAAAGTTATTTTTGATAACAATGCGGGCGCAATAGATACAAAATGGGTTTTTTAAATCCTCTCGTTCTCACTTCGGGACGTTTTGGGGGAGAAGGATGTTCCCCCTTAAATGTATTTATTTATATTTATTGTCCTTTATAGCAAAAAAAAAAGAAAGAAAAATTGATACACCAAGAAGAAGCTATCAGAATAAAACTACATTTTGCACACTTAAGGACAACATGGATATAAGAAGGTGATAACAAAATGAAAGAAAAATGGACATTAATGAAATGAAAACTTCCAACTGAATCGAGGTTTTAATGCCTTGTTGATGCACCTGTAGCGTGGATACATAAGGTGATACAAGCGAGCAATAAGGCATGAAAGTCTCATATGATGTCCTACGTCATCTCGTTACACAGTTACTGTAAGCGCACCCCAAATTAGATCAAACTCGTATGGTTGTCCAACTTGCAGCTCCAAATGATCAGAGATATGCTCAATCTTTGATGAATTAAGGGATCGAGCAGGTCAGGGAAGGTGATAATGTGGTGAAGGAAGTCCCGTGACACCCTTGCTGTGTGTGACCGATCGTTGTCCTGTTGATAAATTGCTCCTGAGAGCTCTACGACGAGGACCAGTACATGTGACTTTGGGTGTCACCAGTGTACCACTGGGCTCTTGTGGTGTCGTGAATCAATATTAGAGGAGATCGTGTATCATATGTGACGGCACCCCATATCTCCCCAGCTATAGGCGCGGTGTCTTGCTGAAAACAGATCCGTGATCCTTAACTTTACAAGGTCGGCTACGTTTGGAGTAGTCTCGCGTTCGACTTGAATGAATTGCAACCGAATGAAGTCAGATCATCTTCAGTGACGAATGCAGATTCCATTTGGACTGTGATGACATTCGTGCACGTGCGTGTGGTCTTCGCGGTGTCCGCCTCTAAACATTCTTTGCTTTTCAGCGGCACATCGGAAATATTTTGAGGTTGCCATTGGATACGATACACGGTCATCCATAATATTAATCTGCGACATCATGACAGTCCAGCATTTTGATCGTAAGATGCTTCAATCACATGTGTCTGTCCTTATGGCAGAGCTCCCAGAAGCCATTTTTCTACAAGACAACGATCGGTCATACACAGCAAGGGTGTCACAGGACTTCTTTCAGCGTATTATCATCGTCTCTAGCTTTCTAGATCTCTTGGTCTGTCACTATTTGGGCGTATCTGCGATCATTTGGTATGGTATGCTGGACAGCCTAGAAAGTTTGTTCGGGGCCACCTTTACATCAGTTACTCTGTAACGAGATAACGTAGGACGTCGTACAAAACGTTCATGCTTCGTAGATCTCCTGTATTAAGACCGTAACCAGGATTTTTTTCTTCCGAGCGGGGAAGGGGGGGGTTCATAATGAAAAAAGTTTATCAATGGAAAGGCATTATCCGACTCATGTTCTATGATTTTTGAAGCATATTGAGCATTGGTTATCTTTTCGGATTGCAGATGAAGGGTGCGGGAGGGGGGCAGCGTAGAAAAGCGAACTTTTTTCTGGAAGAAGATAGGGCAGGCAGTATTAGTTATTTTTTAGAACTCATCAATGGGCGGAGTTAATGGGGAGGGGGTTTAAGTGGGTTAAGCCCCCTAAGAATCTCATTACCCCCCCCTCGAAGAAAATATACAAATGAGCTTTAAAGCCTTTTTACGTATAATTATTTCTAGTCTTCAAAGAAAAAACATTCGCATAACAATTGGGAAAATTTCTTTGCTCACTATTAAACATTTTAAGATTTTCTGATATTTTGCCCTCTTCATTTGCTCATTGTTATTCATTGTGACGGATCTAGGGGTACGGTTTTGAGGCGAGAACTTCTGAGGGTGGCAGACCTACCTAACCCCCATTAGGAAACTAAAGAAGTTCAAAATTACTTAAAACTCCCTTTTTAAGATTTCAATTTCAAAACCTTTGAAGAGAAGCAACTATCCCACCTCTTCTCCCACGGGTGGAGTCTAAAAATGGGGGAGGGTTTAAGAGGTTACACCCCCCACCCTCTTGAAAACCCGCTTAAAGAAAAAAAATATAAACAATGTTTAAAGCCTTCTTTCTACATGTGCTTAAGTAATTATTTTCGTTTTTGCAACAATAATAATAACAATAGTAATAGATTAATTTTTGCTCTGTATTGAACAATCCACGGGTTGTTCCTTTTTTCTCATGCCTTCCTAATATTTGCTGATTGTACATTCGTTGTTAAGAGTACCGGAAATTTTTCCAGGGAAAATATTCAAACTCCCGCTCGTTTTCACTAACGTCATCTAACATAGCCTGTAAGTACATTTTAGTCCTTTAATTCCGAAAATTTTCCGAGGCATAGTTCCTTCGACGACTCCATTCCACCCTAACTTGGCACTAGAGTGAAAGCTACGGGAACCGAATTGCAGCCGTTGTCAAGGAAACAGAGGTGGTGGTGATGCCAGTAAACAATGCTACTTGCCCAATTTGGCGAGAAGATAAAGTGCGCAAGAATGAACAAATTTATTTTTCGGAAAACTTTTTATCGAAAAAAATCGTTAAAACAAAAATATATACGTTTGCGATTTTAATTATCAAAAAATATGTTACTTTAAATAAAATTTTAAAAAAGGTTAAGTTGAGAAACGTGTTTAGATAAACATAAAAAAGCATATTTTATCATCTTTTTTATCACAGAGTTTAGTTTTAAGGCAGAGAACAACAACCAAAACAATTACTAAACATCGAACTGCTAAATAATTCTTAATAATTTAATAATTATCAAGGAAGCGAATTAATAGTCATTATTTCTAAAATGACGAGTATTAATTGATTTTTTGGGGGAACATTGTTTACATTATTGCTCATTATCATTTTAAGTAATCCTGATTATTCTAATAATAAAATGTATTATGAATAAAAATACGAATACATACGTTTTAGAAAGATCGGGCGAAAGAATTTTCTCTAGCGCAATTTTATTTCTTAACATTTATTGATATTACAAAAAATATATTAATGAATTTTTTGAGGTAATAAAATTTTCGTTTTATTTTACACAGCACCATAAATTGTAAAAGCACTTATTTTTGCGAAAACTTTAATTTTCGCGAGCCGTAATAAACGCAAAAATTTAAGCTTCGAGAAAAAAAAACTTTTTGCAAACTTTCGGTTCTGTTTATATAAAATTCGCTAAATTTTCAGTGACGAAAAACCTATATCCTCACAAATATTACGGCTCCCGAAATAAGCGCTTTTGCAGTGTCTGCTTACCATAGTGTGCAATCTTCAGCTAATTTCTCTTATTTTATATCCTACGTGTACACAAAAATCATTTTTAATTAATTGTTATTGATGTTACTAATGTTTCACGCCGTGAGAAGAGCAGATTACGGGGATCATTCAGTAATTTCCGTTCGGTTTAAACCGAAAAAAATGTTATTGCTCAATTTAACAATGTTGAGAAATAACATTTTAATGAATATTTTGGTATAAACTTTCGGATAGAGAAATAAGAAGGAATTTAAATTTCGTTATTAACTTGCATTTCCAAACTGATCTGAAAAATATTTTCTTTGATATTCCATGCCGTGAATCTATAACCAAACAACAGATTTAGGGGTTCAATAATATAGTAGGGGGCATACTACATCCCGTGGGAAATTTGATGAGGAAATTGTGGGTCCAATTTTAATGCATTCCTTATGGCCTATATAACTATGCCTCACCGGGTGTTTTTCTTGAATTCGTGTCAGACGACCTGTATGACGTCATCAATACAAGTTGGCGGCTTTGCGCTTGTTACGGATAAGTATTTGCAATTATGTCTCAATTTTTGGGTATTTCATGAATTTTTAGTGAATTTACTTGCTTAATATTCTATTACTATTATGAGTTTACTTAAAATATTTATTTTATTTTTCTATTAACTATTTTTTTTTTAATTTTTCGGATAAATCTCCTTTTTTTATTTTGGCATTCAGAATTAACTAGTTTAAAATTACTTCGGGTGAGTTTTCGCAGTAAAATACTGTTAATTTTAAAACTGAAATTGCTAAACATTATTTCAGTCGAACCTCGTTAATAGGGTGGTTCAAAAAATTTTTTTTTTTGCTACGGACCAAGGCGCACCCTACTTTTTTTACATTTATGTATGAGATCACTCCCCTAAAATTTCAGCTCCCTACTCTTAATGGAAGATGGTGCTCAAACACCCTTAATTTTTATGCTTTTTCGTAATTTTCATAATTTTTGAGTTTTTCTAACTATAGAGACCATTTTCTTGGAAGAGTTTTTTTTTTTTTTCAATTATTCTCGTTTTCCAACTTATAAATATTAGTTCAAACAATTGGAAAGTTTATTAATCGTTTGAATCTATATAGCAACACCTTTGATACAATCGATTATTTAGTAGATCGCAGCATACAATAAAGCTTGCAGTATTACTCGTCTACATCTTGTGCTATGATTTTCAAAACTTACGCTTTCTAAAATAGAGTTGTGGAAGAGCTGTGTAAAATGTTTATTATGTTTTTAAAGTAGTGGGATGCAGAGAAGAAAATTGCAAGATTTAAAGTCTTAAACTAATAGTGCTAATAGTATCACAGGAAGATTGAATTAAATTATAAAAACTAATTGCACAAAATTAACTATTGTAGCTAGTCTGGCATAGAACTAATCTGATATTTAGGCAAAGATATTTACTTCATGCTTACTTTGGCCATCATATTTCTCACAAGCTCTATTCTTTTTAATAACTTTAAAGCAAAAAAATGTTTGACAAAGAATTAAACAAAAAAAAAAAAAGAATGTTGCACGTAGAACTTAAAAAATACTTTAACAAGTTTGAAACTTCAACTGTAAGCTTTTTATAACTTTATAGATAAATATATGATCACTCTGGCTGATTATAAAAAGATAATTGAGTTATTATTAGTCAATTAGGGAGCCTATATGAAAAAATCCAGTATCTTATATGCCTCAAAATATGTATGTTCCTATATAAGAAAGAGATTTTTCATATAATCTAATCATGAGAGAAAAACCTAGGTACAACACTTCCTACAGTTTTAGCACCTTTTTGTACAGTAAAACAAATGGATTGAACTTTAATCGATGTTCCATTCGCTATTAAAACTTCTGGGAATATCTAAACTTGGAAAAAACCTTATAAGATATGAACGACCTGGAAATTGAAATAACAACTAGGACAGTTTTATTAAAGTACTTATGACACCTTTCTGGTGAATTAATTAGTTTGACGTAGTTTTTTGTATCAAATTCTAGTTGAAAGAAAAGCAAGTTATTATAAAAATAAAAATGTGAAACATAGCAAATGTAGTACAGAACAATTGGATTTTTTTTCAAACATGAATGTAGGGATTATTTTCCAACATTCTTCGTCCTACACCCCAACGAATGCAAATATAAGACCAAACACAGAATTAAAAGTAAAAAATTAAAATAATTAAATAATGGTGAATAACGTTGCTGAGGAAAATGTTCAAATAATTCAAAAATTTAACAGAATTTTTTTCAATAATGAAGACAATAAGCGGTTTCTTTTACCTGCTGTTGAAGAAAATTGAGTACTTCTCCTTGCTGAGACAATAAAATATTCAATACTAAAAGTCTCTCTCTCTCAAAAAAAAATCTATATATAAATATACATAGAAAGTTGAATTGCATAGCAAGAAGTTTAAATATTTTGGCTTTAATTAAAAACTTCTAGCAAATTTCAGTATAACAACACTGCTCGACACAAAATGAACAAATGTATCTAACACTTTTCTTTCTGTTTCTTATGTAAAATGCTCCACTGAATTCAAATATGATCTCCATTTCCCCCTTCACGGTAATCGCTCGAACACAACTGGAATGAATATAAATAATACTGAAAGGTTCTTTATGGAAGGAAATCTGCTGGTGCGACTCATATGTAACATGCGATGTTTCCAATGGTTTTAAAAAAAAATTACAGCTTGAAAAATTTTTTGGACATGGGAGTCATAGAAGGCAGTCCCCTACGCTCGGGCCCCGCCCCTCACTCACCTCCGACCAGTTCGCCGCTACCCACGCCCAACCTTGATCCCGAGACACGCCTGCCTGTCCCATACCACCCCGTCCCGGGAAGCCTACCGCAGGTCATTCCCCAGCCAGAGCACGCCCTACACTATAACGTCGGGGCGGATGCATCAACTTATCACCCTCCACCCCGCCCGCTCCCCACGGTCAACCCCGCACCCCACAGCGCTCCTGCGCCACCCCTGCCCGCAACACCGCCCTACGTGACTTCTGCCCTACACCAGCCCAGCTTCCCCCCCGCCGCCCCCCCCGTACTTCATTGCCCCGCCAGCCCCTTCCCTACTTCACGACACTTCGATCCATGCCTGCAACACGCTCACGCCGCCCCGTCCACCCGCTACCTCTGTCACTACCCCCCTGCCGACGCAGGTCCCTTCACAGCTCATCCCCCAGGCCAACTTGGCCCCCCCCTGTCCGGCACCCCTCCGCGCCATCGCGACAGCACTCCACCTTCTCCCACCCGCGGACTGCCAGTACCCCTCCCACGGAGGCTCGCGCCTGGCGTCTTCATCCGTCTTACGCCAGTCATGGCGCTTCCCTCCCGCGTGTAAACCTCCACCGGGCGCGCTGTGGCTCGCGCTCCGAAGACCCCCCCCGCCCCATGGGCCCAACACATCCCAATAGCTCTTTGCGACGACCAGCCCCGGACGCGCCTCCCAGACGGGATTGCGTACTGGGTACCGAGCTTTCGCATCCACCCTAGAGGTACGCTCCTGTCCACTTTGCGCCGTCCCGTCCCCCCGCCCTCCCCCCACCATTTCCTGCATCCGTGGCAGCCCAGGACATGAGTGAACCTACTACGGCGCTTTGCTGTCTGCACGCGGACTTCACAAGCGCCCCCTGTGTTCACAATCCCTGGTCCTGTGCGGCTCCTGGCCACCGCTGCTAGGCCCCTCACGCTTCTCTGCTTCCGGCCTTAGCCCTCACAGCCACCCACGCGACACCCTTTAAGCGGGGATGCGTCGTTGGGGTCACTCCCACGTGCGGCATTCGCCCAGGACTACACGATACTAGCCAGTCCTGGAAAGCCGCCAGCCCCCGCTTAACCCCCCATCTTCCTGGCCGGCGCAACCTACCATCCCTACTTCCGCCTCCTCCACGACCCAGGATATTCCTCGGCCTCCCGCCCCGACCGGCACCCGAGGTTATGATTAAAGGCCTTGCCCTCCCCGCTGTTATAACCCCACCAGTACCCGAGCACAGCCGCCCACCCCCGACGCAGCCTCTTAGCACACCCCGGTAGTACCTGGCTCATACGGGCCCCCCTCCACGCGGGACCCCAGCGCCACGCCTGTTCGCGGTCCCCATCCCCGCACCCTCTAGTGATCCTGGCATCCTGCTGCCGCCCAAGGCCGGCCTCGCTCCTGCACATCGTGCCGTATCTACCACGCCCTCACCCCCCTACACCCCTCCCCCCGCATGGACAAGACCCCCGATCTACCACCACCCCAGCTGCATCTGCCGGATTCCCCCCAGCCCTACCTGCCCGAGCCCGCGGGGCCGTCCCCACCCGCCGCCACGTCGCTCTCTCCCCGCGGCTGCTGGGGAACCGCGCCCGACCATGGATTGGCATCACACCCGCGTGTTGGCCTACGCACCGTGCGAAATCATATCCCGCGCCGCCACTCTTCGGCCTTCGCTCGCGACCCCTCCTTTCCCACTCCCCTTTTGCAAACCCCTCACCGCCGCGTCTGTGGCTCCACAAAAGCCTAAACCGTTGCACCCAGCGAAGTTGCAGGGTCGTGCACAAATGCCTCACCCACCCAACGCCGTTGGTACTCCGCGTAAGAGGGGCCCGACCGACCCGCAGCTACTCTCCACGTCGAACTCATTGTCGATGTTGCCCCCACCCCCCCCCCCCTTCCTAACTTCATCCTGGCCTCCCACCACTTCCCTACGTCCCCCAGCACTCACTCCCTAGAGTCCGGACCCCGCGCTCCCCGCCTTGTGACACAGACATCCGCCTCCGCATACCGCCCCCGGGCACCGGCCCCACTCAGCGGGCCCGCCACCGCTGGCGGGCGACTCTCCACATGTAGCCCTGCACCCCCCGGACTTCGCATGTTTACATATGATTGCACCGCAGATTTCTTCCATAAAGAACCTTTCAGTAGTTATATATATTCATGTCCAGGTTGTGGTTCGAGCGATACCGTGAAGGGGAAATGAGTGAATCACTGTTGAATTCAGTGGAGCATTTTACATAAGAAACAGAAAGAAAAGTGTTAGATACATTTGTTCATTTTGTGTCGAGCAGTGTTGTTATACTGAAATTTGCTAGAAGTTTTTAATTAAAGCCAAAATATTTAAACTTCTTGCTATGCAATTCAACTTTCTATGTATATTTATATATAGATTTTTTTTTGAGAGAGAGAGACTTTTAGTATTGAATATTTTATTGTCTCAGCAAGGAGAAGTACTCAATTTTCTTCAACAGCAGGTAAAAGAAACCGCTTATTGTCTTCATTATTGAAAAAAATTCTGTTAAATTTTTGAATTATTTGAACATTTTCCTCAGCAACGTTATTCACCATTATTTAATTATTTTAATTTTTTACTTTTAATTCTGTGTTTGGTCTTATATTTGCATTCGTTGGGGTGTAGGACGAAGAATGTTGGAAAATAATCCCTACATTCATGTTTGAAAAAAAATCCAATTGTTCTGTACTACATTTGCTATGTTTCACATTTTTATTTTTATAATAACTTGCTTTTCTTTCAACTAGAATTTGATACAAAAAACTACGTCAAACTAATTAATTCACCAGAAAGGTGTCATAAGTACTTTAATAAAACTGTCCTAGTTGTTATTTCAATTTCCAGGTCGTTCATATCTTATAAGGTTTTTTCCAAGTTTAGATATTCCCAGAAGTTTTAATAGCGAATGGAACATCGATTAAAGTTCAATCCATTTGTTTTACTGTACAAAAAGGTGCTAAAACTGTAGGAAGTGTTGTACCTAGGTTTTTCTCTCATGATTAGATTATATGAAAAATCTCTTTCTTATATAGGAACATACATATTTTGAGGCATATAAGATACTGGATTTTTTCATATAGGCTCCCTAATTGACTAATAATAACTCAATTATCTTTTTATAATCAGCCAGAGTGATCATATATTTATCTATAAAGTTATAAAAAGCTTACAGTTGAAGTTTCAAACTTGTTAAAGTATTTTTTAAGTTCTACGTGCAACATTCTTTTTTTTTTTTTGTTTAATTCTTTGTCAAACATTTTTTTGCTTTAAAGTTATTAAAAAGAATAGAGCTTGTGAGAAATATGATGGCCAAAGTAAGCATGAAGTAAATATCTTTGCCTAAATATCAGATTAGTTCTATGCCAGACTAGCTACAATAGTTAATTTTGTGCAATTAGTTTTTATAATTTAATTCAATCTTCCTGTGATACTATTAGCACTATTAGTTTAAGACTTTAAATCTTGCAATTTTCTTCTCTGCATCCCACTACTTTAAAAACATAATAAACATTTTACACAGCTCTTCCACAACTCTATTTTAGAAAGCGTAAGTTTTGAAAATCATAGCACAAGATGTAGACGAGTAATACTGCAAGCTTTATTGTATGCTGCGATCTACTAAATAATCGATTGTATCAAAGGTGTTGCTATATAGATTCAAACGATTAATAAACTTTCCAATTGTTTGAACTAATATTTATAAGTTGGAAAACGAGAATAATTGAAAAAAAAAAAAAACTCTTCCAAGAAAATGGTCTCTATAGTTAGAAAAACTCAAAAATTATGAAAATTACGAAAAAGCATAAAAATTAAGGGTGTTTGAGCACCATCTTCCATTAAGAGTAGGGAGCTGAAATTTTAGGGGAGTGATCTCATACATAAATGTAAAAAAAGTAGGGTGCGCCTTGGTCCGTAGCAAAAAAAAAAATTTTTTGAACCACCCTATTAACGAGGTTCGACTGAAATAATGTTTAGCAATTTCAGTTTTAAAATTAACAGTATTTTACTGCGAAAACTCACCCGAAGTAATTTTAAACTAGTTAATTCTGAATGCCAAAATAAAAAAAGGAGATTTATCCGAAAAATTAAAAAAAAAATAGTTAATAGAAAAATAAAATAAATATTTTAAGTAAACTCATAATAGTAATAGAATATTAAGCAAGTAAATTCACTAAAAATTCATGAAATACCCAAAAATTGAGACATAATTGCAAATACTTATCCGTAACAAGCGCAAAGCCGCCAACTTGTATTGATGACGTCATACAGGTCGTCTGACACGAATTCAAGAAAAACACCCGGTGAGGCATAGTTATATAGGCCATAAGGAATGCATTAAAATTGGACCCACAATTTCCTCATCAAATTTCCCACGGGATGTAGTATGCCCCCTACTATATTATTGAACCCCTAAATCTGTTGTTTGGTTATAGATTCACGGCATGGAATATCAAAGAAAATATTTTTCAGATCAGTTTGGAAATGCAAGTTAATAACGAAATTTAAATTCCTTCTTATTTCTCTATCCGAAAGTTTATACCAAAATATTCATTAAAATGTTATTTCTCAACGTTGTTAAATTGAGCAATAACATTTTTTTCGGTTTAAACCGAACGGAAATTACTGAATGAACCCCGTAATCTGCTCTTCTCACGGCGTGAAACATTAGTAACATAAATAACAATTAATTAAAAATGATTTTTGTGTACACGTAGGATATAAAATAAGTGAAATTAGCTGAAGATTGCACACTATGGTAAGCAGACACTGCAAAAGCGCTTATTTCGGGAGCCGTAATATTTGTGAGGATATAGGTTTTTCGTCACTGAAAATTTAGCGAATTTTATATAAACAGAACCGAAAGTTTGCAAAAAGTTTTTTTTTTTCTCGAAGCTTAAATTTTTGCGTTTATTACGGCTCGCGAAAATTCAAGTTTTCGCAAAAATAAGTGCTTTTACAATTTATGGTGCTGTGTAAAATAAAACGAAAATTTTATTATCTCAAAAAATTCATTAATTATTCATAAATATATTTTTTGTAATATCAATAAATGTTAAGAAATAAAATTGCGCTAGAGAAAATTCTTTCGCCCGATCTTTCTAAAACGTATGTATTCGTATTTTTATTCATAATACATTTTATTATTAGAATAATCAGGATTACTTAAAATGATAATGAGCAATAATGTAAACAATGTTCCCCCAACAAATCAATTAATACTCGTCATTTTAGAAATAATGACTATTAATTCGCTTCCTTGATAATTATTAAATTATTAAGAATTATTTAGCAGTTCGATGTTTAGTAATTGTTTTGGTTGTTGTTCTCTGCCTTAAAACTAAACTCTGTGATAAAAAAGATGATAAAATATGCTTTTTTATGTTTATCTAAACACGTTTCTCAACTTAACCTTTTTTAAAATTTTATTTAAAGTAACATATTTTTTGATAATTAAAATCGCAAACGTATATATTTTTGTTTTAACGATTTTTTTCGATAAAAAGTTTTCCGAAAAATAAATTTGTTCATTCTTGCGCACTTTATCTTCTCGCCAAATTGGGCAAGTAGCATTGTTTACTGGCATCACCACCACCTCTGTTTCCTTGACAACGGCTGCAATTCGGTTCCCGTAGCTTTCACTCTAGTGCCAAGTTAGGGTGGAATGGAGTCGTCGAAGGAACTATGCCTCGGAAAATTTTCGGAATTAAAGGACTAAAATGTACTTACAGGCTATGTTAGATGACGTTAGTGAAAACGAGCGGGAGTTTGAATATTTTCCCTGGAAAAATTTCCGGTACTCTTAACAACGAATGTACAATCAGCAAATATTAGGAAGGCATGAGAAAAAAGGAACAACCCCGTGGATTGTTCAATACAGAGCAAAAATTAATCTATTACTATTGTTATTATTATTGTTGCAAAAACGAAAATAATTACTTAAGCACATGTAGAAAGAAGGCTTTAAACATTGTTTATATTTTTTTTTCTTTAAGCGGGTTTTCAAGAGGGTGGGGGGTGTAACCTCTTAAACCCTCCCCCATTTTTAGACTCCACCCGTGGGAGAAGAGGTGGGATAGTTGCTTCTCTTCAAAGGTTTTGAAATTGAAATCTTAAAAAGGGAGTTTTAAGTAATTTTGAACTTCTTTAGTTTCCTAATGGGGGTTAGGTAGGTCTGCCACCCTCAGAAGTTCTCGCCTCAAAACCGTACCCCTAGATCCGTCACAATGAATAACAATGAGCAAATGAAGAGGGCAAAATATCAGAAAATCTTAAAATGTTTAATAGTGAGCAAAGAAATTTTCCCAATTGTTATGCGAATGTTTTTTCTTTGAAGACTAGAAATAATTATACGTAAAAAGGCTTTAAAGCTCATTTGTATATTTTCTTCGAGGGGGGGGGTAATGAGATTCTTAGGGGGCTTAACCCACTTAAACCCCCTCCCCATTAACTCCGCCCATTGATGAGTTCTAAAAAATAACTAATACTGCCTGCCCTATCTTCTTCCAGAAAAAAGTTCGCTTTTCTACGCTGCCCCCCTCCCGCACCCTTCATCTGCAATCCGAAAAGATAACCAATGCTCAATATGCTTCAAAAATCATAGAACATGAGTCGGATAATGCCTTTCCATTGATAAACTTTTTTCATTATGAACCCCCCCCCTTCCCCGCTCGGAAGAAAAAAATCCTGGTTACGGTCTTAATACAGGAGATCTACGAAGCATGAACGTTTTGTACGACGTCCTACGTTATCTCGTTACAGAGTAACTGATGTAAAGGTGGCCCCGAACAAACTTTCTAGGCTGTCCAGCATACCATACCAAATGATCGCAGATACGCCCAAATAGTGACAGACCAAGAGATCTAGAAAGCTAGAGACGATGATAATACGCTGAAAGAAGTCCTGTGACACCCTTGCTGTGTATGACCGATCGTTGTCTTGTAGAAAAATGGCTTCTGGGAGCTCTGCCATAAGGACAGACACATGTGATTGAAGCATCTTACGATCAAAATGCTGGACTGTCATGATGTCGCAGATTAATATTATGGATGACCGTGTATCGTATCCAATGGCAACCTCAAAATATTTCCGATGTGCCGCTGAAAAGCAAAGAATGTTTAGAGGCGGACACCGCGAAGACCACACGCACGTGCACGAATGTCATCACAGTCCAAATGGAATCTGCATTCGTCACTGAAGATGATCTGACTTCATTCGGTTGCAATTCATTCAAGTCGAACGCGAGACTACTCCAAACGTAGCCGACCTTGTAAAGTTAAGGATCACGGATCTGTTTTCAGCAAGACACCGCGCCTATAGCTGGGGAGATATGGGGTGCCGTCACATATGATACACGATCTCCTCTAATATTGATTCACGACACCACAAGAGCCCAGTGGTACACTGGTGACACCCAAAGTCACATGTACTGGTCCTCGTCGTAGAGCTCTCAGGAGCAATTTATCAACAGGACAACGATCGGTCACACACAGCAAGGGTGTCACGGGACTTCCTTCACCACATTATCACCTTCCCTGACCTGCTCGATCCCTTAATTCATCAAAGATTGAGCATATCTCTGATCATTTGGAGCTGCAAGTTGGACAACCATACGAGTTTGATCTAATTTGGGGTGCGCTTACAGTAACTGTGTAACGAGATGACGTAGGACATCATATGAGACTTTCATGCCTTATTGCTCGCTTGTATCACCTTATGTATCCACGCTACAGGTGCATCAACAAGGCATTAAAACCTCGATTCAGTTGGAAGTTTTCATTTCATTAATGTCCATTTTTCTTTCATTTTGTTATCACCTTCTTATATCCATGTTGTCCTTAAGTGTGCAAAATGTAGTTTTATTCTGATAGCTTCTTCTTGGTGTATCAATTTTTCTTTCTTTTTTTTTTGCTATAAAGGACAATAAATATAAATAAATACATTTAAGGGGGAACATCCTTCTCCCCCAAAACGTCCCGAAGTGAGAACGAGAGGATTTAAAAAACCCATTTTGTATCTATTGCGCCCGCATTGTTATCAAAAATAACTTTCGGTTTGTTTGGAAGGAAACCTGTTTCTTTATTGGGGAAGGGGAGGATTCTTTACAACAATATCACAGAAATATCTATTGCTAAACATTGAGTTAAAAAAACTGTTGTTTGCATCTTTGTATTGTACGCTAAGAAATACTAATCACGAATAAATACTCTTTTACAGTTCGGAAGATTAAGTTTACCGAAATCAAGAAACATTTTTATGAATCTCTTATGCAGAAACTTTCGTAAACCGAGTGAGTATCAGTAAAAAGATCTCATACCCTCAGCCGTAGAATCTTTAAATACCACTCATCCTAAGTAGTCGAATTTTATCTAAACATACATTCTGTGCTCGGAGAAACCTTCGACTAATTTCGGTATTCGTCCGGAAAAATCGAGATTTTTCTCTCGTCGCAGTTGAGTGTCGCAAGTTGATCTTCGGTTAGTTATATTTTCATACACAAGGCGTATTCCTTCAGATGTTGATTGGTTCTTTCCCCAAACATGTAGAGAGTGTCATTTATTTTCTGCCTTCTGGAAACTGTCATCTTTGATGTGTTAATATTGACATTACGCTCTGAAGATACTCTCAACTCCCACATGGTAAATAAGAACTAAATCGTTGCCTGTAAGTATAACTTATTTTTGGAGGGATCGCGTGTTCTGTTTTCTTAGAATAATCCTAAAATAGCTTGCCTTTTAATTTAAAAACGCATTAAACTATTTTTTTTAACGTGATAAATATAGCTTCACTTTAAAACAGGTGACTCATATATTTATTTTTAATCTTCCGTAGACTATGCGTACACATTGTACTTTATAGATAAAAAAATAGTAGTCCAGTCTCATAGTTTTTAAGAATCATTCTGTATAGCTAGTAGTATGAACAGAGCATCTTTTTACTAAACACAATAAAAAGAAAAGAGGAGAAACTGTGGAATAAACCTTGAGCATGCAAGGTGATTTTTTTCTAAAGTAAGTTGGGGGCAACATTATATTTCTTATACACTCCACAACATTTAGCAAGTTCAAGTAGTAAATTTTCCAATGATTTTCGCACTACTAATTTATGTAATGTAACTGAATGTAACCTTAAGTGACATACATGTATACATGTAGAACCAGGTTTGGGGTCAAAATGTCGCGGCCGAAATGTCGCGGGCCAAAATGTCGCCGAGCCAAAATGTCGCGGGCTAAAACGTCGCGGGCAAAAATGTCGCCGGTCCAAAATGTCGCCGAGCCAAAATGTCGCGGGCTAAAATGTCGCGGGCTAAAATGTCGCCGGTCCAAAATGTCGCCTGACCAAAATGTCGCGGGCCAAAATGTCGCGTGATCAAAATGTCGCCGGTCAAAAATGTCGCCGGGCCAAAATGTCGCCGGTCGAAAATGTCGCCGATCAAAAATGTCGCCGGTCTAAAATGTCGCCGGTCCAAAATGTCGCCGGTCCAAAATGTCGCCGGTCCAGAATGTCGCCGGTCAAAAATGTCGCCGGTTCAGAATGTCGCCGGTCAAAAATAACGCCGGTCCAAAACATATCCGTTCCAAAATGACGTAAGTGTATAGTACAGATTGAATGTTTCCAGTAATTCACAAATTCAATGCAGCTTAATTATGTAGCTCAATTTCACTAATAAGCTTGTCACGATATGATAAATACACCTGTTTAGTAACGTTTTTTAAACGTAGCAGTTTAGAAAATTAGCTCAAGTTATTAACAAAAATGTAACTAAATTGATTTCTTCTAAAGCTTAAATTATTTCAGTACCAAAATAATGCCATAGTTTTTTCAAGGCTGTACTTAGGGCCCAGGGATGCTAAATTTCTTCCTTTTTTAATACGCTTTTACTAATTTCACAAGTAGGTTTTTTTGTTTGTTCGTTTGTAAGTATGTAACTCTGAGTCAAAAATAAAATTCACGTTCTTTACAAACGTATAAAAGTAATATGTTTAATACCATTATTATTACTAAAGGCTAAACTATATTGTATGTTGATGTATAATAAGTGCATTTGACATTAGTTCTGAGTTGGGCATTGATCGTTCACAAAATGCATATTATAAGTGCATGTAAACTTAGCGGATATTCAACAGTTTTCAAAATCTTCTTTTGAATTTGATTTACTCTAAAAGCGTATTTTTTAGTTTTTTTAAACTATATTTAGGATTATTTCTTTTTTTTTTCACACAAAGAAATTAAACAAATAAATTTGCTGTAAAGACATTTTTTCTTGCAAAAACGGAATACCGTTTAATCACCGCGTAGCCGGCAATTTTCTTATAGAACATTTTCTTTAAGAGTTGTTTGGGGACGTTTGAAATCAAATTAGTTCATGGAATTATTGCTTTCTTTGTAACAACTGAGTGGTGGAAGGGGAGGTGAAATGTCAAGAGAAAAAATGGTATTATATTCAACTCCACATTTAAATACTGATTGTAACGAAGGTACAGAACCATGTCTGAGCTGATTAACGCCAGAAATGAATAAGCATCTCTCCCTTTAAGACCATTCTACAAACAAAATTTTGTCTGAATACTTGCATTACTTCTTGATATACATCATTCACAAATAATGAAAAATAAAAAGTTCAATTGCTCTGCTTCCTCGCTGATGTGGCGTATCTTCTGAAGGCATCCTATGGGCCAATTTTTATTTTATTTCGTCTGAACCTTCTTCAGACATTAATCACGCTATGCTGAAAACGTTCCATTACATTCTTGCATGTAAAAACTTGGAAGAACTAGCGGCAAAAACCAATCAGCACTAAATCACATATTGGTTGGTACATGTATGTACCAAATTTCATTCTAATTCACGCACTAAGTTTTGTGGTAGAGTCGCCCCAAAAAATGGGTCACGCAGATACACACTTACACATTTTCCCTTAAAAAAATAAACGATAAAATTGAATTCCTCACACGTCAGAAAGTGTAAATTCTTCCAAATTGACAATTTTTCACTGATCCAATACTTTCTTTTACACATTTTATGAAGAAGAAAATAAAAAGTCCTCTATTATTTAAATAATATAGACTTGCTTTCGATCATGTAAGAAATTTTAACAGAAACCAAGTTTCAAACATTCTATATCTGTCTTATTCATTTCACTGTTCTTCAACTTCTTTTTTAACACACAAATTTTCCTTTCGATATCAGTTAAACTTGGCTTGGGCTGCTAATCTATGCGTTTTTAAGTTGGTAGATAGCGAGTTACGGTGAAATAAGCTACTGTAAATAAAAAACGTACGCTTGTTTGAAAACTATTTGTTTCTTGGAAAGCGTCGAAACAGTTACAAGCCGAAAGGGTAAATTTTTTTTAGTATTTTCAAAAATTTTAGTCCATACTATCGTTAACGCACACGTTCATCAACAGCAATTAGCAATTTTTTGCTAATTCGGTTTAAAAAAGCCTTTTCATACATTTTAATTTTTGATACTAACTGTATCAATATCGGACCTTCTACATTTTTGTCTGATGACATTTGAACTGGCGACATTTTGGCCCGCGACATTTTTGACCGGCGACATTTTGGACCTGCGACATTTTTGACCGGCGACATTTTGGACCGGCGACATTTTAGACCGGCGACATTTTGGACCGGCGATATTTTTGACCGGCGACATTTTGGCCGGCGACATTTTGGCCGGCGACATTTTGACCACGCGACATTTTGGCCGCGACATTTTGGGCAGGCGACATTTTGGACCGGCGACATTTTGGCCGGCGACATTTTGGCCCGCGACATTTTAGCCCGCGACATTTTGGCTCGGCGACATTTTGGACCGGCGACATTTTAGCCCGCGACATTTTGGCTCGGCGACATTTTGGACCGGCGACATTTTTGCCCGCGACATTTTGGCTCGGCGACATTTTGGCCGCGACATTTTGGCCCGCGACATTTCGGCCGCGACATTTTGGGCGTATACCATCGCAAACTGAAACCACACCAGTAAGCATGAAATATTTCTACGATAATAATGTGTCTCTGTTTTGTTGACGCTTCACCTCTTGAATTTTTACTTCTTTTTGGGGTAGTGACTTCTGTGACGCTAGTTCCAGGAATGCACATTCCATTTTTGGCGATTGGTGCAAACTCTCAAATGCTACGAAGTACCCCCTTTAGCTAGAGCCCCATCCGCCAAGTATAGGATTAAAAACCATCCTAAAAGTTTCAATGGCTCAATTTGCGCCAGAGGACCTTCCTCCATGACACCTCTTGTTTTTCAAAAGTATTTGTTGTAATTGAATCGGTGAGTGCAAAAACAACGTCAGTCAAGAACTTCAAGTTGTTCAGGAGAGAGAAAAAACGTCTTAATTCTAACATTGTTTCTACGGACAACATTCAAATAACAGGTACCGTATCTTTCAAATTAGTAACCTGACTGACGTGATTTTTGATGTCAACATACATCTGGCCTCTCACGGCTCGTTTCCATCAAAAACGAATTTTCAAATTTTTGTGACTCATGTTGTTTTTACTCTCACCGATTCAATTTCAGTGCCGGATCTGGAGGGAGCAAGTCGAAGCCCGAGCCCTAAACATTCTATGGGTCGCAAATTCCCACAATTCTGCGTTTTTTTAATTGAAACTCGATATAAAAAGAAAACTGGAAGGAATATTTGGTAGGGTGGCAATTGCACGTTCTTGCTTCTGCTCGAAAAAAAATCGAAGATCCGGCACTGCAATTTCTATAATGCGCACTTTTTTTACGCTTGCTAATAAAATGGCTGTACCGATATGTGGTTGTTTTACACAATATGCTCAAAGTTTTCTATCCCACGCTTATCGTCTACCAATACAACTGCTATGTAACATTCCGTGTAAATCTGTTTTTATGAGAAACTGTAATGGGCTGTCTTCCCTTCTTCGTCTGGACAAATCCACAACGATTGTAGCGCTTAATGCATACCGCACTTTTTAAACTTAGCAATGTATTACCACCATTCATAATGTTTAATTTTGCTGACAGAATTTTTTAGAGAACTTTTTGTAGTTATATCTTTCAATTATCTAAGGTTTTTTGTCACTATATGTTGTAATTGTTTTATGCTTCGAGCTTCGTGTAACTATTTGTTGTAATCGTCTTATGTTTTTGTGAAAATTGGATGTTGTAATTGTTTTAATTGTCCAATAAAAAGTCTCAAGGGTTGGTATCAGGTTAAGTCACAACTATGACAGGCACTAGAAGTGAAGTGAAGTGAAGGTTATTTTGTACAACCTAAACATGCACTACAGCTCTACCCCCAAGTAAACCATATTTCTATTTCCGTCTAGACACCGTGAGCGGCGGGGCCCGCGATTGGGTGTACGGTGTGGCCGGGGCCCGCTACAGCAACGTCGTCGAGGTGCGGGACCTGGGCGACTACGGGTTCGTGCTGCCCAGGCGGCAAATATGGCCGACCGTTGTGGAGACGTGGGCCGGGGTGAGGGCCATGGGGCTCGAACTGTACCGCCGCCTCGCCCGGGAGGAGATCGAAAACCTGCGAGCAGCAACAGCAAGCACCCCGAAGCACACTGGGGATGAATATTACTGATACTGTACTGGTAGCTTTTTGTAATAAACCGATTGAGAAATCAGCTTCGTTTTATTTTCACGTTTCAGCCAAAATGTAGTATAGACTAGACGCACAGTGAGAGAAACCAGTTCCATGGGTAAACGAGACCATTCACAGTATACGGGCAAGCGTCTGAGAAAGCCACTAAATATAAGCCTGCTTGAAATTGAAACAAAAATGCTTCTTGTGTAATATTTTTAAACAAACACCTACGAATTTCAATCGAAAAGCGCAGGATATCTCTTTTTTATGTGGCGCCAACGACTTCTGCCCGTTTAATTTCGAGATTCGCAGATTTTTTTTTTTTTGAGTGCAATAGAAATTTATTTCTGTTACCATTTATTTCTGTTGCCACAAAAAACAAATAAATTTCTAATTGTTGGTTTTAGCAGGGAATTTTTTTGGCTGCTATCCAAATATTAAATCAACTTTTTTGTTTAGAATTTTACAATTATTTTATAAGAAGAAAGCTGTTTAGGTGTATTTTTTTTTCTTTTGAAAAGGAATTTTATTTCTCACTTTAACTTTAAATCAAATCTTTCTTAGTTTCTCCTTTTTTCTAATCAATGATTTTTATTTCCTTCTGCAGCCATTTTGAATATGTGTTAATGAATACAATTCTAACAAGTAATTATTTTTAGCAAACAATCGTTTTTTTTGTTGCTATCCAAATTCTAAAACAACTTTTTTACTTAGAATTTTATTGTTGCTTTAACAGAAAAAATGAGCAATACGGAAATAATTGCTTTTAGTAGGGATTTTTTTTCTTATTTATATAAATACTAAAACAACTAAGGCAGGGATTCAAGTGAAACAGCACTGCGATCGCTTCGAATTGCAATCGCTACTGGAAGTGAATTACATTATCATCAACTTAACTTGGCATGACGTCACTACGGGTAGAGCCAATAAGAGCTCACAAGCACTCAGCGATATCCTCTTATTCGCCAAGTAAGCTGTGACGTTTTATCTAGCTCGTTTCTCATAGGCAAACGTCACGCTGACGTCACGATGTTTTTATCAAGAAATGTTCTAATGTAATTCATTTCCAGTAGCGATTGTAATTTGCAATGGCCTGTTTCACTTGAATCCCTGCCTAAATCACCAAATTTCTATTTACAAAGTTGTCACGGGAAAAATAATTCAATTGGGAGAATATGTTTAACAATGCTCGTCATTTAGGGGAATTTAGGAAGGGGGGGGGGTGCCCGGCCGGTTTTTACTGTTTTCCAACAAAATTTGCAAGAATATACACAGGCCCGTAATTTCAGAATTTTTTCGGGGGTTAGGGTTGGCGAGGGGGGAGAGTTAGGCGAGGGGTAATAGCAAATACCACACCACTTGTATGAGCTGGGGGCGCAATTGATTCCCCAAATGACAGGCTTGAGTATATATCTTGCACCTCCTTCTCCCCCCCCCCCCCCCCCCCGAATCCAGAAAAATTCTAAATGACAGGCCTAACCATTTTCCAGACTAGATATGAATGAAAATTCTGTAAAACTGGAAATTCTAATCACCGAACAAAATAAAAAGCTACTGATAAAGCAAAGCAAAACGCGCAAGTTAACCCTCTGATAAGACGGCTCTGCAGCAGCTCGCAAAGCGTATGGAGGGGGGAGGGGGAGGGAAAGTCACGTGTAATGCTTCTAATCAGCCATTTAGAGATTTGAAGTGATTTCAAGGAATTTCCCTTCTGCTACGGCGGCATTGTTCGCGTAGTACCTATTATTTACTAGTGCAATTTTGTTTCTTGCTGTCAATTTCAATGAAGTTTTGGTCTCAGTGGAAATTTGCTGTTTGTAGCTACCTGTCTCATACGCTACCAGTGAAGAACTAATCAATTTTGTTTTCATGTTAAACAAATAGGAGTCATGAATCACGCTTCTATATCTCATTTGTACAGAAATGTTTTAGACGAGGAAGCAATAATTTATAAAGTAACTCCTCAACAGATTAGAACTGCATTTCAGAATATGAGGGACGTTTATACACCTGACCACTTCGATCTGAATTCTTCAGTTTTACAAATTTTAAATTTCAACGATGCTGCACATCGTTGTGCATATATGCACAGATATGCGCCGTTGCATACAGCAATGGCTTTGGATATGTTCCGGCTTGCAGTTGAAGAAAACTATGAAGTGTTTTGGCGCATCATAAGTAAGAACACAATTTTTAGGATATGTAGTCTGGGTAGTGGCCCCGGATGTGATGTAGTTGGATGTATAGCTGCAATGCACGAAAGTTTTGGAACGTTTTCTATTTCTTCGACTTTTGTAGATATTCAAGATGGTTGGGAGAAAACTTTGAACAGTGTTTTTAAAGAATTGGAGCGTGGTGATTATGCACTATTTAGCGAATCAGTTCGTGCAAAACATATAACTAAAACGTTTTTTGAGTACAATTTGTTGCAAACTAAGTGGACTAACAACAGTGTTCTACAAGCAGTGAACATGGCTAACTTAATAACCATGGTTAAGTTCATTTCTTCTGCTGTTTCAAAGGATACTGCTGTTATGATCAAGGTTAAGAAATTCTTATTGAATTTTTAAACAATTTATGTATAAATGCATTTTGAGAATAACTCTTTGGATTAAATATTAGTTTTGTGTTATTTTTAAGATCTCTCGTGAGTTTTGAAATCATCTCAAATTGGTAGGCTTATCCATAGGCTTTTCTTTCTTGGGTATATTTGCTCCTCTCTATAAATTTTACATAGAAAAAATTTGCAACTTTTTTGAGCAATTAAAAAGAATGAAATAAGATTTTTTTTTTTCAATTGAACTGTTGTGCTTTTCCCCTCGCTTTTGCTAGAAAGTAATTCAAAATATTCCCCCTTTAAGCTAAGTCAAACTGAAATACGGTACCGATTATGCATGAATTGAACTAAGAAGTAGTATTTAAATTGTGGTGAAATATTCTTTTATTTTTGTGAATTATACAGTAAGGTGCTACTATGATTGGAATATTTTTGCAATTTTTTGTTTAAATGTCGCTCCAATACATTCAATATAATGTAAACTACTACATATAACAGTAATTTGCTATACAAAAGCTTTTTAGCCTTGCACTTGTTTTGCAATAGCATTTAGTACAAATCAGCTATATTCAATTGAACATATGCAACCAGAAGATTCTTTACAATCTTTTTCATGTAACGACCCATAATATCAAGCTTCTGAAATCGCGCAAATTGGAAGTAAACAACCTGAAAAGAAAGAAATTAAAATATGAGTAGATGTTAGTGCAAAAAAAAAAAAAAAAGTTTTTTTTTTTTTTTTGTTCTAGCTTCATTTACGTTGAAGTAATTGTTGATTATTGTGGGTATTACAACTGAAAGAATAACTCGTTTTACATTTTAATTTAATTTAAATATCTGATGGTTTAAACCTCAAAGCAGTCATTTTAGACTAAGTTTTAGCACCTCAGTGACAACTTTGAAATTTGTATTTAATGTGCGATGCTCTTCCCCCCTACCAAAAAGGACATTCGTTCTTCTCTTCATTTTTCACTTCTGATTTTTTTTTTTTTTTAATCATGATATTTTGTTTTTAGATTTTGTTGCTACTGCCCTTCGTCATCCAAAATGAGGGGGGGAGAGATTACCCCCCTAAATCCACCCATGATGTTGATTAGAAATAAAATTAGAACTGTTTTTTTTTTTTTTTTTTTTTTTTTTTCAAAAAGAGTTTCAAAAAGAAGCCATGTAACCAGTGCTCCCCGTACTCCTTTCGTTGCCCCGTTACCACATCATGTTACTATGGTTACGTCCCATTTTGCTAAAACTCATAAATTTAGTTATATTCCTCAATTAAATATTGTAGTTGCAATTCTAATGAATCACAATATGAAACAAATTGTAAATATTTGACAGAATCATAAAATTTATTCGTGTTCCATTTGGTCTATCGACTAATATAAGATTGGGACATAATCGGAATTTTGCATTTTATCGGGACCAGCAAGACTCTGAGTCTGACTTAGGTGCTCTC
Source organism: Uloborus plumipes (assembly GCA_038373865.1). Taxonomy (NCBI): domain Eukaryota; kingdom Metazoa; phylum Arthropoda; class Arachnida; order Araneae; family Uloboridae; genus Uloborus; species Uloborus plumipes. The sequence goes on from JAXGGA010002818.1 coordinate 87,786, forward strand.
CAAAAGTGATGGCAAATCTTTATCTCAAGTTTGAATCTCCCCCCTCCTTGTCACAAAATGTCAAATTCCCCTTACCCCCTCCGCTTGTCTGACGTCCCACTGTTTTTCATAAGTATATTGTTGGTAAAAATGTGTGATGTCACAAATCTTGCTACTCTCTCCTTTTCCCTCGTCAGAAACACTCACAATGTCCCCCCAACCCCCCCACCAAAGTGTGACATTATTTGTGAACGACCCTTTAGGCGTTGTTCCTAGAGTTAACTTTTTCCTAAAGAGCTTGCAGGGTTTCGTGGTACTTGTGTCTCAAGTCTCAATTTTAAAAAAATGTCAGGAATTTTCATGTCCTACAAAACCAACTTATTTCTGGAGGACAGAACATAAGTTCTACCAAAATGCTTCATCTCTCTGTTAGCGTTGTGAAAGTGCTACGTTTGGACATGAAACATTTTTTTTAATTCAAAAGTTTTATTTGCATGTCTTTTTTTTTTTAATTTTTAAATAGAGAATAAGATTGTGTCTGTCATCTGTTTTATCAAACATTCATTCAATCATAGGTTATTGCCCTTATTTTTATTTAAAGAAAACGTTTGGAAGTTAATTATTTTCAAAAATCATTTAGGCTGTTATACATAGGCTGTTATTATCATGTATGTCCAAAAAGGGCTTTTTTGGCTTGAAAAATTGTTTTTAAAGATATTTGAAGAAAAACTTAAATGATTAATTATAATAATTCCCGTCACATTCACAATTATAATTTTACTAAAAATTTTTTTTGTGGGAATTAAAATAAACTTTATTCGCTGTAAACGCTTAAAAGTTGAAGTCTTTGTTGGCTCCGATCTTTTGAAAGCGGTTCTTTTACGCATCAACTATGATCTCTCTATCTCTCTCTCTTTTTCTTGTGTGTGTGTTTATTACAGTGAAGAAAATAAATACAACCTCCATATTTAACTCGTCGACACATTATTTAATTCATTTGAACTTTATCATTCCTACCGAAAAAAAAATTTCAACTGTCCAGCCAATTTGACTTTCGAGATTTTAGGTTTCGAAGATTCAACAATCAACAACTCACTTTCGAAGGATTTTTTCGTTACTAAAGGCAAATCAGCTCTTGTTTTATATTGGTACTTTATTAATCAGCCAAGTTCTTGTGGAAAAGTGCATCAGTCAAAAAAATAATGCTCTATCTTTCTTCTCATTTTTTATCCCCGTAATTGATTTCGTAGTATAAGTAAAAAGTATGCCTTTGTGCTGTCAATGAAAACTAAGGCATGTAGAAGTGTATTGAGATGCATGAAGATGTGAGAACGTAGGTACTGTCTGATTTTCTGGGGTAAAACCTTTCGCCTATGTACGCATGCGTCAAGTCTATACTACCAAAATAGGGCTGATAGGTAAGAGCATAGGCGTCACCGAGGTCTTATTATTGGGGGGGACGGACATTGATCTCCTTTTGGCTTCAAAAATTTCATCGTGCGGTACGAAAAAGATCTGTAATTTGGGTAGCCAGAGGGAAGGTGTCTATCCCCCCCCCCCCGGGTTTTAGAAACGATTTCTGTGCAAAGGTATTTTGTTTACAAAGGTATTTTGTTTTTTATTTTCTTATTATGAATACTGAGTATGCTTCCCTTGACAACCCCCTCTCCCCCCTCACCTTAAACTTGAACTGGTGAGCCTGCTGCAAAATGCTACGTGACGTACTATAACACATAGATATCTTACCATTAACATTTCACTTTTGTTCTTTTTAACCTTTAGGAACTGGGCGGTACACATGTTGTACCATAAGTCTTTTTTCTTTAAAAGACGGGTTGAAATTTTCCCTCGAACCTTTTGGAGCGGGGGATTTTTTCAAGGTTTCATTCGTCTGGTGCGACAGTTTATAACTTTTTATCCCTTCTCTTTTCGATGGAAAAGAAATCTGTGGTTCAACTGTCGTACCACCTGGGTCGAAAGAAAATTTTCTATATGAACAGCCCGGATCCAAAAGGTTAAATGAATTGGAGTTAACATACCTATTGTCTAACTTTACAAATTCAAGCAACATGAAAAATAAGATGAGACAGACAAAAGATATCAGCCCACACAGAACAATAGGGTCGAGGGTCATCTGTATTTGTTAATTACTATAGAAAGCAGCACAATGGGAGTCGGAAGAAGAGATTCTTCACGGAACTTATTTGCTAATCACTCCTATTCCAGTCAAAAAACGAAAAACAGCTTGAATGCTCGTTAACAATTTGTCCCAATACGAAAAGGAGCCGTTTTTTACCAAAGGAAAGAGACTAGTAATAAAAGTGTCGTCTGTACAGCTTATGTAGTATTCGTTGGGAACCCTGTTTTCTTCAGTCTGACTAAGAGACATTGCGACCCCTCATTACCTATCCGCGAATTAAGTCCGCGATTACCCATCCTTCTTCTTTTGGCAGTCGACAGTCAAATGCGCTATCACGGAAAGAAAGAACGACTATTGAAATGACAGTTGGTAACAAAACGCTTTCTTGATATCTTCTCTTGTAATGAAAAATGGATCATTTCTAAGTAACTAAAAGCGACCATTTTAATAAAAGAAAGACGTCGTAGAAATATCTCGGAAAACCACTTAAACGTAAAAGTTTAAAAATTCAGAGTTCAGTAGAGATTCTAAAGTTTGGGTTTCATACCGTTTTACAAACATAGAAAAAAAGAATGAAATTTAGAATACAGTATGAAATAAAGGTTTGATTGATCATACAAGCTAAAATATTAATAGAAATTGAAAAAATAAAAAATATGTAAAATTAGAGAGTTGAGAAGAAAAATTTTCAAGGGAGGGAATTTGCGCCAAACTTCAATAGCTAACTTTACTTTGTTCGGTTATTGTCTACATAAGAACTTTCTTTTTTTTCTGAAATCAATGTATCACTTGATTATTGATTTATTGTAACGTGTGTTCGCTTATTTCTGAATTTTCAAGAGAAACTTGTAAAAAAATATTGGGGGGATGGGAACCTCTTGCCGGGGGACGTGATCTTCGATCCCCACTTATCTTGCCGCAGATGGGAAGTGACATAAAATTAAATAGCTTGCTTTATTTTATTCTTTAAAATGTCTTCATACGAAGAACTTTCTTTTTTTAGAAATCAATGTATCAGTTGATTATTGATTTATTGTAACGTGTGTCCTCTTATTTCTGAATTTTTAAAATTTTTAAGTGAAACTTGTGCAAAAAGATTGCGGTGAATGTCCCCCTCTTCAAAATTATTGGGGGGGACGCGTCCCCGAATCCCCATAGGCCGTGACGCTCGTGGGTAAGAGAACAATAAGGAGAAGAATAATAAGAAGCATTTTGAGCCGTATCAAACAGCGTAGAACGATGCTAATTTCAAATACATAGTTTAGGATGTTGTGTCAAAATAATACCAAACGCAAGTTTTAAATTGAAGACTTCGGAAAGTTCCCACTCACAACTCATTAACCCTTTTTGAAGTGGAATGGTTGCTAGAGGGCTAGGCCCGGTTTTCAAGGACGCACAGTATCTTTCGACTCCAATAAGATGAGGAGTGAACTTGAGACTGTTTACTTCCTGTTTAGCTCACTGAGAATTGGAAACTTCATAGACTCTGAATTGGAGTTCTGCTCCTTTTCGCAGTATTGCTAAGGTAGTTCAACTGAAATGCGCTCCCCAACAACATCTCTTTTCAATAACTCCCCCAAGAAAATGTAAATACAACCAAGGTCAGACCTCATTTTATTGGAGCCACTCTATACAGATTAAGGAAAGGATGATTTTAGAAATAAGGTTCCTTTCTTTTCGAACATATCAGAAGAACTACTATGTGTGTGTGTGGGGGGGGGGGGATATATTCATGTTCGTGTATGTGCATGTGCGTGTTTCTGTCTAAATATTATTTTGAATTCCAGTAGAATAATTAACATTTTAAAATTTTAGTTCTCTCATTTTATTGCTTCGGAGATAATTAAATAGTGTAAGATTTAAAACTCAGATTTTGGACTTGTACCCCTACATACATAAAAAAAAAAACTAATTTCTTTTAAAAATAATTATCAGGAAAAATCTCAATTTTAATCTCAAACTTTTCCCACACCTCATCAACTTAAACTATGCATGAAATGTAATTTTCATAATAGTTGTAACCATTGTAATTTTTTTCTCTGAGTTGTAATCAGCATTCAGATGAGAAAATGTTCCGATATTCAACTTATTTCATGGAATTGCTTTGTTCTTCAAAGTAAACTTGGAACAAAATATTGAATCAAAACTTTAAATGGTTTTCTTCTACCGCCGTAATTATTGGTACAATAGTCCACCTCACTATTCTTTTCAAAGCTCTTCGGTCGAATCTATTGTTTGTTTTTTTCCCCAATGAGGCTACATAAGCTGCTTTTGCCTTATCGCAAACAGTGCGATCCCCCAATATGACATCCTGTCTTTCATGTGCCACCACTAAGGCGTAGATGCAACGGATAATTTTGACGCCCAGTTTCCACCAGATGGAGCCACCGGGGCTCTATTAATGCGAATCTGCACTATAAATTAAATTTTGACGAGGAAATTCAAAGCCGAATGAATACCCAAGAGATCTTTAACATACCACATAAGTTAAATTTATTAATCAAGTTTTCTTCGTGAGACAGCTTTTCTGTTTACATAGCGGCGTGTGTATGAAATAAGTGATTTTTGTTTTTTGCCCGGTGCTTAATAACAACAATAAAAGTTGCATTAGTGGACGGGTACACATCATTAATTGAGGTGTTGACATGGATAAAGGAGAAAGTCAAAAAAAAAAAAAAAATCTTCCAAATAGCAGATATATCCTTGTCTTCAAATTATAAAACTTTTAATGCTGGAAAAATCAAACCTTAGTTTTGAAATGTTTTCAAAGTGTTTTTCTTAACACACGTTTCATAGAAGAATAACTTTAAACAGTTTTCATTTCTTTAAAAAAAATCGTCATTTGCGACTTATTCCATTTCACGTGTCAACGCCTCAATCAGACTTGGCAAGCATCACTGACATTCCTTCGGATGATTGAGCATCCATTGAATATGGGACTATTTTCTTCCTCATCGTTGCAAGTGATCTGAAGTGAAAACAGTTATGTAGCACTTTTATAAAAAAAACACAGTCCGTTTTTTTTTTCTGTCATAATTGTTCCGCTTCCGATTTGGCATCAGAAAATTGTCGAAACGCTGAAGTTCGTATTTCTGCCCGATGCGTGGGCGTTGGCAGGTACGCATCGCTATTCTTAGAAGAACGAAGGTGCGCAGTTGGTGCGAGGTCAACCCGGGGTCTTCCCTCGCAGACACAATTTCTCATTTCGATGACGTCAGGATGCAGACGAATTCTGGAAAAGAATAGAATTTTGTGAGGAGGGTTCCAGTATTTCGAAAGAATAAAGCAGTTTTGTGTAAGCAGTAGCCTACATAAACTTAGGTGCGCACCCCTCCCCCCTCCGCAAGATTTGTAAGGGTGAACCTATTAAACTGTTAAAAAAAAATTCTCGTGTAACTCAAAGCGCACACTCAAACGCACCTGTAACACTCACACTATTGGGGGCACTATGTACGCCACTGTGTGTAAGACAAGGATTCTCAACCGCTGGTCCAGCAGATTAGAACCGAATCTCGAAAAAATAGCTAGCATTTAGAGATTTTTTTTATGTCAGCAGCAAAAAAAAAAAAAAAAAAATCAAAATCACATTTTATACATTTTTAAGCTAATTGTATGATAACTTTTCTTAATTTCTGTGATTTTTTATAATTATTAATTTAAATGTTATTGTAAGAAAATTTAAAAAAATCATTGATTTCTTAATAGCTTTCAAGTTAATACAACTGAATATTTTTGGCTTTTCTTAAAAGTGATTCAACAATATATTCTCACTTTATTTTCGGTAGAGATACTGTCAATTATTGGGAAATTATGGGATTATATTGGAATATATGCCCAACAGTCCAATAAATATTTTAGTTAAATATATTTGTCTAATATGTTTTATTATATAACACAATTGTGTACCACTTAAAGGCCAATTTTTCATTTTATTATCATTATAAACTGAACATTCATGGAACAGATTATTATAGTCTGAAGCAACCGAATTGCGCTGCATGATTTGGCCAAGCCAAAATTTAGTTCCATTTATACTTACAATTAACTTACATAACAATTATTTTCAAAAATTACCATTTTACCGGGCATTTTTTTCACTAAAGCTTAGTGAAACGCCAGTTATTAGAGGTTGTTAAACCCTTGTACTGGGTCTACGCAATGAGAAGACACAAACAAGCAAAAGAAAGAATTGGAAGAAATAAGGCGGGAAAATAGGAAGAGATGAAACTGGGAAATAGCAAAATTCTGTGCTACTAGTGCTTGACGGAGCGCCTATTGCTCTCATTATTCAAAGAAAAAACTAGCCTATTTATTATGTTAATAAATCGTAGGTTTTCTTTTAACTTTTGACCGTTGAAAGTAGTTGTGCTTTTTATGCGGATTGTTTTATTTCAAACCATTCTTTACCAAAAAAGCCTAGTTTAAGGTCGTCATTTTCCTCCACCAAATACTTCTCATAAAAAAAAAAAATCTCCCAGCTTATTTCCCTGATGATTAGACTGAAAAATTTACCATCTTTCAATTTCTACCCCTATTTGTACTCCGGGCATGGCTCACCCATTCAAAAATCACACCATTGATGATAAATTGTATTCTATTACTACTATTAAAATCTGTCCGCGTCTGTCTGTCTGTCTATCTGTCTCTCTGTCTGTCCGTCTGAAGCTTGAACTCCTCAAAAACCGCTGAGCGTAAAAAATCAAACATAACACCATTCGATTCGAAATTTTCTAAGGAAGACAATAAGACCAACCGCGTAATTGTACGACGTTAATTAGCTGAGATGTTAATTAAATTCTTTGCACTTTTAAAATTACAAGACATTTATTTCTTTCCGTTGCCATTTTAAATTAAAGCGTTAATTAAATTATTGCACTATTTTAAATTCCAAGACATTAATTTCTCTCCGTTGCCATTTTAAATTAAAGCGTTAATCAAAATATTGCACTATTTTAAATTCCAAGACATTTATTTCTTTCCGTTGCCATTTTAAATTAAAGCGTTAATTAAATTATTGCTCTATTTAAAATTCCAAGACATTTATTTCTTTCCGTTGCCATTTTGAATTAAAACGTTAATTAAATTATTGAACTATTTAAAATTCCAAGATATTTGTTTCTTGCCGTTGCCATTTTGTATTAGAATGTTAATTAAATTATTGAACTATTTAAAATTCTAAAACATTATTTCTTACCGTTGCCATTTTGAATAAAAACGTTAATTAAATTATTGAACTATTTAGAATTTCAAGACATTAATTTCTTACCGTTGCCATTTTGAATTGAAACGTTAATAAAATTATTGAACTATTTTAAATTCCAAGATATTTTTTTCTTGCCGTTGCCGTTTGTATTAGAACGTTAATTAAATTATTGAACTATTTAAAATTCTAAAACATTATTTCTTACCGTCGCCATTTTGAATAAAAACGTTAATTTAATTATTGAACTATTTATAATTCCAAGACATTAATTTCTTACCGTTGCCATTTTGAATCGAAAAGTTAATTAAATTATTGAACTATTTTAAATTCCAAGATATTTATTTATTTCCGTTGCGATTTCAAATTAAAACGTTAATTAAATTGAACGTTTTAAAATGAAAGAGTATTATTTTTTTCCATTGTCATTTTGAATACGTGTTATAACAAAGTGCTAACAATTGTTTTTATTCTAATTATTAATGACATTTTTTCTCTGGTACCATTTTGAAAATGTGTTTTTAAATAAAATTGCAATTGCTGTTTTTAGAAGGGACTTTTTTGGCTGCGATCAAAATATTAAAAAACCTTTTTCATTTAGAATTTTGCAATTAATTTTACAGGAAGAAAACGGTTTCGAAATAATTGTTTTTGGAAAGGAATTTTATTTGTTATTTAGGGAGAATGCTAAGTATGCGCTACTTGACACCGTCTTTATTTTTGAGGAAGCATGTGCAAATAATTCAATTGATTCTTTGATGCAGGAAAGCATTTTAGCGAGCCGCTTTAGCGGGGAGTAGTTTGTTAAACTTTTCTTTGGTACTTTAAAGGCGAGCCGCCTTGGCGGCGAGTAGTTTATTGAAACTTTTCTCGCGACTGTAAAGGCGAGCCGCCTTGACGGCGAGTAGACTGTTTAAACTTTCCTCTTTACTTTAAAGGCGAGCCGCCTTGGTGGCGAGTAGTTTGTTGAAACTTTCCTCGCTACTTTAAAGGCGAGCCGCCTTGGCGGTGAGTAGTTTTCTCAAACTGCCTTCACTACATTACAGCCCGTGCAACGCCGGGCCACGCAGCTTGTATGTATGAAAATTCGAATAGCTCTTCGCATTGAAAAAATAGGTGAACAAAACTTTTCTTTCTGCCCTGTTTGTAGATCTGAAAGCTTAACTCGAAACTGGGCACATGAAGATCGGAGGATCTCTTGTCCGTGGCCAGGAAGACCCCGGGGGAATTGGAGTACATTACTTTCCCCTTCATCCCGTGTCTTCATTGTATAAGTGGAAATGACTGGTAGCGTCATCTCTCAATTGTTGATGATCGTGAAATTTAGCAGTCCAAACTCTCGAAGCAATAACAATCCTCTATCTTGGGATAGTATTGTCCATGGAACAGTACTCTTTGCATTTCGAATCGGCGTTTCGAGGCAAAACAACTTTGCCGCTCCCTTTTGGTTACAGCACCATGAACTTTCACGTTGGTTCTGCAACATTTTATGTGTTGCAAAAGCAACGTATTGAAAAAAAATTTAGAGTGCCGTAACCATGGCAATCAGAAGCGGTAAAGGGTGGAGAATTGGAAAGGTATTTGGCCTTGACTCGCCGGCTCTAAAGACATAGTTACAGACAAGAGTCAATGAGCCCCTTGTTAGTTTGGCCACCCTGCCCCTCTCCCATAAAACTTGTACCGATTACCCAGGCTGACATGACCTCTCGTTGACCCTGAAGGGCTATTCACATTACGACCGTTTCGTCCGAACGTAGTAGTTTTTCAGACTAACGAACGGAGGTGAAAAATTTCGAGCATTCGCACTAGCTCCGTCAGAAAGTCACGTGACGGAATTCCGCCACTAATTATAAAGAGCGCTCTCTGGCGAGAGCCAATGAAGTTGCTAGCGAAAAATCGGACGGCTGTCGGCTCCGACGACATCCAGCATTCTGGAACGGTGACGGGAGCCGATGATTCGGCGTGCTGTCATGGCAACAGATTCCGAAAACTACTTTCGCAGCGAAAAATTCGATTTGAACGGCCGGATCGATCGTAAGGTGAATAGCGTTTGACTACGAAGTCAACGACGACCGATTCGAGCCGGGGGGGGCCTTACCGTTGTAGTCCACGCGTCCGTCCCCGTCGAGGTCCGCCTCTCGGATCATGTCGAGCACCTCGTCGTCCGAGAGCTTCTCGCCCAGCTGCCGCATGACTTGCGAGAGCTCGCCGGGGCTGATGAAGCCGTCGCCGTCCGAGTCGAAGACGCGGAAGGCCTCGCGCAGCTCCTGCTCGGCCTCGGCCGCCGACGACGAGCGCAGCTTCTTGCTCATCAGGCATAGGAACTCGTCGAACTCGATGGTGCCGTTGCCTGCGGACGAGGAGAGGTGCCGTGAGTGGCATCAGAGATCTAACATAAATACAGTAAACTCCCGATTATCCGCGGAATAGGGAAGCACCGTAACCGCGGATAATCCGAAAAATAGGTAATAAATGATACTATACCCTATGTAACGAGAGCTGGCGGCTCTAAGTTCAATTAATTTCTCACTTTTCGCAATTTTTCCCCCGATGATTGTCATAGTTACGGCGCTATAGACTTTTTCCCCAACAATGGTATTGCATTGTGCATAGACTATTACTCTATTAAAAAATTAACGTTAATAAGCACAACATTTTTTGTAAATTTTTGCTACATTAATGTATGACTAGATTTATTAGAAAACGTTGAGAAATAACTGAGACATGAGGATATAAATAAAAGCGTAAGCTTAACCCATTAATGCCTGACATTTTATTTTTCAACGATACTTTGTATACTGGTTACAAATAGTGTTTAATGGACAGGAAAAATAGTTAAAAAATTATCATGTAAAAAATAATTTTTTTATTTAAGAAAGAAAAATCGTCCCTAAAAAGGGACGCTAGGCACCAGAGGGTACACACTTTTTTACCAATTTTTTTTTTCTGCCTACGATGTAATATTGAAAAGAAGATTTATAAGAAGAAATAAAAGCAGCAATTAACGTAAACTAGGAAGTAGATTCAGAGAACAAGGAAATATTGGTGTTGTTGAGTATGAAAGTCAGAAAAACATTTGTTCTGCAAACCTACGTATTGTATTTGCTGCATTCCGATAAGGTCTTTTACTTCAATGGGCACATCTTAGCTGAGTCTTATTTAAAACAATATAACAACTAGCCCCATAATACCTAACTCAACTCTCTTGAGCTCGATGCATGTTGTACAGCAGCTTTTAAAATAAAAATGAAGAGCGGCTACCACCATTTTTTAGAGTGGATCAAAAACCGGTAGTTCCCGATATTTGATGCATGGGATCTTTTTCCCTATGCAACGTTTGTATTGAGCAACCATATATATTTGGTTCATCAATTTCAATTACTTTCTTTTCGCTGTTGGACAATCGCTTAGCCTTTACAATAGGATAAACTCCATGAAGATTCAATGCAATAGTTATATGACATTGCTATTATTTCACCGAACCAACGTAATATTATTTTACCTGTCATCGACATTTATTCAAAACTTCCTCTCTTTTCTTTTTTGAACAACTTAACTTCAGTTCATGAGCATTTTTCAATCCGATTCTTGCACAAAACCTTGCTGAGACAAATAATCACGTAGGAGCGCAAGAGAAGTAAATAAATTCTCACACTAGAGATCAAAATTGGCATGCTCAGGGAATCCTGAAATTAAATCTGCACCCCCCCCCCTTTCCCAAACAACAGACACATATGCAATCCTTGAATTCTTCATCAAGGTGAAATGCTAAGCTTTTGAAACAGCTTAGGGCTTTTTCAGACTAAACAATAATAAACACCTAAATGCATAAAGGAAAAGTAATGAAATATAAGGAATAATTAGTGTTTTAAAGAATTACAATTTTGAAATAGCTTTCTTTCAAAATTTACCTTGAGTATTTTTTGTAATTAAAAAAATGAAGAGAAAATATTTAAGAACATTGTATAATTAAGTTTATTATTTTAATTAATTTAATTTAATTAGATTTTGAAAGTAAAATAAGTTTTAAAAATGACAATTATTATCTGTTTTTCAGTCTAAAAACATTTACTAACTTCTTTGATATAAATTATAGATTCTAAGCAAGCAATCAGCAACGGTTAAACAATGCAGCCTTTGGTGCCTAGCGTCCCTTTTTAGGGACGTTCTTAAACTGCTATAAAATCCTAAAAAATTTTAAAATTTACAAAATTGCAAAAAAAGGTAAACTAAAACATCGATCGAAGTAGCACATATATCAAACACAGATAGATTTACTTGTTAATAACTTTAAAAGCTTAGCTTCTTGTTCTTGAGATTGCGAACGATGTAATTTTTGATAAAGATCATAATCAAATGGCTACAGATCACACTTTACAGCGGTTATGTGCTGCAATCTGTTAATACAGAATTGAAGCAATACCAAAGTAATAATTGAACGCAATTATTTGGTCGAAATGTTCATTTTTGGAAAATTCAGACACACTTTTCGGACCGTCCCTAAAAAGGGACGCTAGGCATTAATGGGTTAATTAAGCACAAAATAAATGAAATGCCTCAACAGCAGTGCATAAGAAAGAGTGGGGTTGCTTTCTTTCGTACGGTTTCCCTGGAGACGACGCAAAATTTCTAAACTTGATACGCCTATTTTAAAGTAACCGAGTATAGTGTATGCAAAAAAGTTCAATAACACGGTACGTACTTGATCGTCTACATACTTACTTCCATAGTTGCCCATTGGACCGCTTTCTCATTGTATATCTACTGTCTAAAATTTTTTCGTGCGACCTAGGCGGTATCTGCGCACGCGCGAAGTCTCCTCGGACTTGCTCGAAATAGGGGGAAAAGCAACGAGGAAGTAGTCCGCGAACTAAAGCTGAAGGCATCGGGTAGTGCGCATCCAAAACCTAACTCCCCTTTTTCAGATGGAAGCGTCCGACCTTGCCAGGCGCCTAGAACGCAAACAGACAGTAGTAATGCTACATTCGTTCTAGGTATTTTCTTACCCCAGCAAAACTGGACTAGTGTTTTACTTGGGTCGAAAAAAAGCGGCAGGGCACTTCCTAATGAAAGGACTTTCTTAAGAGAAATTCATTGCAGATAAGTTGCTTTTACTATTATTATCATGTGTTCCAAATGCATACAAACTCCTATAACTGTTTTACAATAATCATTATTTTCTTAAATAATAAAAAACTTTTCAGTGTTTAGTTTAATAAATTAGATAAGTGATTGAGAATTCGGATTGATATTACCTTATGTTCAGTCCTATAATGTGGCTCTAATTAGTTGAAGCATGATTTTGATGTGTTCTCTTCTCCTTGAGGAGTGCAGTGAAAAATGGACGCGTATTGTCCCGGAGTTGAGCTGGAGTACTTTCGAAAAACTGCTAAGAAGCTAAATTATAACTCAAAGTCAAATGACCCTTCTCTATATTATCCGCAAATGAAGTAAACAAAGTGAAAGTCGTGCCTCAACTTATCAGAGCCACACCATAAATGTGACTTTGACGCACTCACCGTCCTTGTCTACCCTGTGAACCATGTTTCTGAGCTGCATCTCGGAGGGCCGTTGTCCCAGGGAGCGCATCACCACTCCCAGCTCTGCGCTAGTGATCATTCCATCCGAATCCTTGTCGAATAGAAGGAACGCTTCCCGCAGCTCTGAAAAGCAACGAAGGAGAATTTTCAATTAGGGGGTCGTTCACAAATGAGACGGTTAAAAAAAAAAAGGATGTCATTGGACAACTTTAAATATTGAGTAAAACCTTAAACTTAGGTATGCTTTCATTGAAATTTTTTTCTGAATCATGCTATATATCAGCACTTACTGAGCTACTAGTACCATCTCTTGCCCCGTTTTTTTTCTAATGGGGATGCAGTAAAGACGTTCTTTTGCAGACTTTGTGCGATTCCCTATAAAACATCCATTTTTTCACGCAGCACAACTATCACTGGAATACCATTGCCATGAGAATTTTGACGCTCAATAGCCCCAGTGGATGGTGGCACCTGGGCTTCTTTTGATGCGAAACTACGATAGGAATTTAATTTTGCCAAGAGCACTCCATGAAGGATTTTTGACATGCCATATAATCTTACGACATGGACGCTATCAATTTTTCGTATCTTTTTAAAATCCACCGACTGGAGCTGAGTTTAAACCTGCGCCTTTTTATGTATGAGATAAGCTTCTCTTGTCCCGAAATAGATCAGGGTTCTTCTTCCATTTGCACTAGTTATCTCCAAAATTTTAATTTTGGCATTCACATCTCTTTCCACTATACCGCTCCCTTATTCTGTCGCGCTTTGAGGGGGGTCGTGAAATTGTGACAGTTTGTGACAAGGGGGAGGGGGTCGTGAAATTGTGACAGTTTTTGACAAGGGGGAGGGAGAAGGTTTCAAGAAGTGTGACGTCACACATTTTGGTTGAGATGAAAACATTTTTAGAGCAATGTGTTTGTGAAATATGTTACATCATTTGGTAAGAGGAGAGGATGGGATATGGTGAAGTGTATTGAAAAAGGTGTGATGTTATTTATGAACAGTCCCTGACCATCGTACACTTTTAGTTCCCATTCGAGGACTAAATATGATCATTAAACAAAGCTGTTCTGCTTATGTCTGTGAAGTTACGATAAGCTGTCACTCGTTTCGTTCTCTGGTTTACAGATTCATTGTTTCATTATCTTGGAAGAAGATTGCCCTTAGTCGATTGTAATTTTCAGCTTTTATTATACTTCCTCTGTCTATAGTACATATACTTCTGTGCTTTAAGCATTCGTGATTTCGGTATCACGGAACTAGTGGTTTTAGGCTGGTGGAACAAACTTTTGTAACCTTGCCCAAAAACAAAAATAAATTATAGTAATTTTGAATTCAATTGTAGCTAAATTTAACAAATAAGTTTTAATGCTGAAATTAAGAAGGAATAGATTCGTGTTTTTTTTTTTATTTTTTTTTTTTTTTTCAACTTATAAATAATAATTTTTTGAACTTACAAGTTTCCGATGCTTTTCTTGATGTAGAAGCGTTTTCTAAAAGATTTTTTTCTTTCTTTCTTTCTTTTTCGCTATATACTAATTGTTTTTTGTTTGGCTTTACAGATTTCAGTCAATTTTTCTTTACTGTCTTACTCTGTATGAGTCACAATGGAGCTTAACATAATTCGTAATATTTTGAAATCAGATGCTCTTTCCATTGCAATAGCCGCCTATCTATGTTTGTGTTTTAAATGGCTCATTTTGATCCCCCATTTAAAACATTTCTATATGAGAGAAGAGTTAAAAGTTTACTTAAAGTTTTCTAGTCGTTTCTTTTCTGGAAAGGTAGGGAGTGTTCACTATAGTTAAATTAAATTATTTCTGCGCAGATTCGAAATATAAACTAAAAAATGAACTTTGTTTTTACAGTATAATACAGCTATTTTTTTAGCAGTAAACTGCAAAAATTGCTAATTTTACAGTATAATACAGCTAAATTTTACTGCAATAAACTAAAATTTCGAACGTTACAGTAAAAAAACTAAAATTGCTAGTTTTACAGTTTATTGTGCTGTGCATTTTACAGTTTTTTTATTGGAACTTCGGCTGCCAATAGTTCCTGCCAGTAGTATACTGTAAAAACAACAGTTCATTTTTTGCAATTTATGCGCAATGACGATCTTACCTTTGAAACAAAAATATAGATTACACTTACCAGCCACTTGTTCCTCAGTCAGCCCATAGTCCACCTGTAAAAGACAATACCTTTTCAGTCGAACTTTTCGTTGCCAACTTGCATGAGTCATAGATCATATTCATGTAGCACCATGCTTTTCTTCCGTGAATGACCATATTAGTAAAGCTCTAGACTGGGAATTCTGAATGGTTGCCTCTGGCTGCCAGAGTCACACAAAAATGGTAGCAACTTTGCAATTTTGGTAGCCATTTTGAAAAAAGGATATACGAAACGCAAAGCAGTAAATAAATTATTCTATGTTAGTAATATATCGTCGGCAACATGCTGAAGTCACGAATATGAAAATTGATACTTTTCAAAAGAGCCAAAACACTGAATACAATTTTTTCCCACCTGACGTGTTTGGTTGTTTTTAATTTTTAAATTTTTATAGATATCTTTAAGTGTAAAACTATTGTTCAAAGGTATCATTTTAATTTTAATTATTTGTAAAATTCGAACTTGAAAAACGCGATTTTTCACATTCGTAATTTTAGCATGGTGCCGACGATATGATCGTGATTCTCTACAAAAACTACAAACAAAATTTCAATGACTATATTTTTCAAATTTAAAGATACAAACAGAAAACGAAAATATTTACAAATGTCTATGATTCCTTTCCTTTCCTCAAGAAAAGAAACACACGATCGCCACTTTTGGGGACTGGTACTTAATTTTTAGCAACCATTTTTTCAATGAAACGCCACCCGTTGGCGACTGGCGACTGCTCATCTGGAGCTTTACATATTAGGCACGTCCATACTCATTAATAGAAGTTAACTAGGTTTGAAATGTAAATGAAATATAGAAATTTGCTTTGACTATAAAAAACTTTCCAAACAATAATGTTAAGGAATACCTTATGCATAAGTTAGGGAAAAGCCACATATCCGGAAAAACACCAAAGGATTTGGATCGGATTGAGTAAAATGTCCTGATATCTTAGTGCAGAACACTAGTGATGAAGGAAAATCTCTTATGTTGAACGTTACACGATGGCAACAACAGCACAACACAATCAACGAATGTACCAGTTCACCAGTTGTGTACATAGATTGAAGTGCATCCCGTGCATAATTAATTACTGCGCCCTATCTTAGAATATGTTATAAAACAGCTGTGTTGAAGAGATAATCATATCCAAGTATTTATGATCGTTATCTTTTAGGTAATAAAAATCCTAACTGTGATGGACAATTCATAATTTAGAAATGTAAGCTTGAAGTTCTTCCGCCGACCCGAAGTTTTTTCTTTCCTCTCTTGTTTTTACTGATCATCCCTTGTCGAAATGGTTTGCAAAAAAACACGGGAGTTTAAAAGTCATACTTGGATAATTTTTTGCCTTTCAAGAAACATTTGCTTTTGAGATCAGTGTTGATAAACTTCCAAGGGTCTAAGGACGTTGCATTGAGGGTAATTTTCTTAACGAAGTGAAGCAAAAGTATGCATATTTTCTATGTATGAAAAACCAGTATGAAATTTATGTACTAAATTTACACAAATTACGTTAGAAAGTACCATTAATATTATGAATCGAAATCAAGATTCAAGTAAAAGTTCTACTTCATGTTTTTCCAGTGGCGTAGGAAGGTGGGGGCGAGGGGGGCAGCCCTCCCCGGGTGCCAACTATGGAGGGGGTGACAAAAACTGCCCGTGCTGAATTTGAACGTTTGTGCCCCCCCCCCTCCCCGGAAAAAAACCACAGTTATAAAATTGGCATGAGATCCTGCAACTCATGCCAATGTGTTTATTGCATAAATATGTGCTTGAATGATATGGCGTGAGCTTTATGAAATATGGGGAGGGGAGGGGGCACTGTCTTTGCCGTATGCAAGAACGTAGCCATTACTTTGGTTAGAAATTTTACATTCTTTCTTTTACTGGAGAAAAATTATTACGTTAGGTAGAGGTTCCGAAACTGGTGCTGTGGTACATAGGGGTGCTTCAGCGGCAGATGAGGGGTGCTGCGAGGAACCAACGATATCAGGCTAAAAAAAAAAAAAAAACTGACAGATAAATTCAAGTACTTCCTAAAATTGAAATACGAGCTATGATTTTTAGTTCTTCTCTCTTATCACATATGTGACTTTTTTTAACCAGCAGAAATATACATGTGTTTATCGGGGACTGCCCAGCAAGAGGGCAACACCCCCCCCCCCCTCCCCCGTCGGAAACTGTTGAACGCCCATCGGGTTTTTTTTTTTTTTCCGTCGGGAAAAAAATAAAAATATTGTTCGTTGTGGGATAAATTACGGAAGTAATTTTGCAGTCTTATTTTCAAAATTACATCAAATATCAGGCATTTTCTCCCAGTCACACATAAAACTGCAATAGCCGTTTGCCCGTTTGCCTCTTTTTTTCCTACTCTCTTTAAGATCTGGGTGAAAAAAGGAAAAGATATCCCCCGTGGGAGGGGGGGGGGTTAACTGGCTCCTTCAGGACCTCGGGATATGACCTTGCCCCAGGATTGCGAGTAACATCGCCATCAATGACCATTGTAGGATTGTGCGTAGTCAGACGGTTTAATTAGTGTAACAGGTCAGTCTGGAGGGTGATGATTTTTGGCGGGAGCTTAAAGGCTTCAGAAAGTGCAGTTTGCGGAAAAAAGACGTTTTCATTGAAATTTTTTTCCTGTCGTAATATCCTGTCGCATCCTCCGGACCCGTCGGGCCTCTGGAACGTGGATCTTCTGTCCTTCGTTGTCATTTTCTTCGTCAAAAAGGTAACACAGAAAGAAATGATTACTGCTTGCTTTTAATTTAATAGTTAGTTCAAATGCATGTGTTTTTCGTTTTAAAATACCTGTGAATAAATGGGAAGCATATCGGAAAATAGTTCAGCAAACGTTTTTATTTACTGTCATATTATGACAATGGCGTATATAGTTAGAATTTTGGAGGGGGCTCATATGACCAGGCTTCAGAGCTTTCAGGTTTTTTCTAGGGGGGGGGGGTCAAAAGGTTTCAAAAACAATGCAATTTCATCGGAAAACTTCAAAAACCAAGCCCACTTTATGTAAATGCATTGATTTCTTAAAGCCAGGGGGAGGCAATTGACCCCCCCTGACCCCTCAAAATGACGGGCCTGCCAGGCTTAAGCACCCCCCTCACATACACATTTTTTTTTTTTTAATTTTACTTTTTAAAGTTATTGGAAAAGGAAACTTTAGTGTCAGATCTTTCGGAGATGGGTCAATTTTTCTGTGGTCATAAAGAGATGGAAAAGGCTCTGAGCTCACTTTGGAATTTTTTTCAGAATTGAAGTTACTTAAGGCTGTCTTTGATGACGTCAGGGGTTTAGGGCTCCCCTCGAGAACCTTCTGAAACTGAAATTACAATATTCATAGGAAGCTGGTGCTAGGGGTGCCCACAGTGGGGGGGAGGAGATCGTGGTGCAAGTTAAGCCATCAAAATTTTTAGGGGGATTTTTTTAAACTAATTTATTTATTTATTTCATTTTTGTTACTTTTTTTCAAATTTAAATTATTTACTGATTTAAAATCTAAATTATTAATTAATTAGTTTTTTTTAATTTAAATTATTTACGGATTTTTTTAATTTAAATAATTCATTAACTTATTTTTTAATTTAAATTATTTTTTTATTATTTATTTATTGATTTATTATTTATTTTGTGTATGTGCTTGGAATGTCTGGAAGGGAAAAAAAGTGATTTTATTCCACGCATTATTAGTACTTTTAAAAAACTAATGATATATAAAAAATAGTTCTTCAAAAAAATAAATAAATCATACTTTAAAAAATTAATAAAATAAAAAAGAGAGGCAAAAGTAAAAATAAAAAGCACAAGAAGGTTGTGAAAAATTGTGGGGGGGGGGGGGATTTGCGCCATTGAGCTTGGGAGGGGGAGGAGATGGGCACCCCTGGCTGGTGCACAGAAAAAGTGGGAGGGTCAAGAAATGTGGTTGGGGCAGCATCTCAATAAGCATTTTTTTTTTATCTAGCAGCATTTTTTTACATGATTGGGTTTTAACGTTACTGATTAAATGACCTGTAAAAATGTCTGAGAAGTGAATCAAAAATTACAATGGAAGGCCCATTCCGATTCATAGCTCTATTTTTATGATATAGCATGAAAAAAAGACTCTTTTGAGGAATATTCAGCTTTTTCATTACTTTTGTGAAATAAATCAATCCATTGAGTAAAAAATCATTTTTCATTGAACATTACTTTTTAACTTTGAAAAGTGAGGGGGCAAGTTCCCTTTACTTTTGGAAGTGAGGGGGCAGTCACCCCCCTTTCCCCCTGTCCGAGCCGCCAGTGACAATGTTAGACTATCTTTGGTAGGGAAAGGTGGTTCGTGAACTCCCTAACAGAAATGTTTTTAATTAGTATCCTAAAACCCATTTAGAATATCCTTAATTACGTTAAAAAGGTTAGGCGGAGTGTTAACAAGAAATTTTGTGATATTAAAGTTTCAAGAACGCAACTTTACGATATGATTTGTTGAAAAGAGAGACCTGTCTCTCTCGGAGATTTTTCAAAGTTTAAGGGCCTAAAAATGCATTTTTAGGTTATGTTTGGAATTTTTAGGGGATGGGAAGGGGGTTTGAGGTTTCTCCTTGAATTTTTCAGTGTTGAATATTAAAACTGAAACTTTAAAATTATCAGGGGGATGTTAGGTTGAGAAATTTGGGAGCTCTCTTTTCTAAACACTCATTCGGAAATTAACCTTTGAAGACATTAGACAGGTGACAGAAGGAGGGAGATTTCTACCAGAAATAGTTTTAACTTTAAATTTTTGAAAGGAGACCACCCCTTATAAACGCCCTCGTGTTATGAGATACAGTTATCTGATTCTTCCACTAATATATTAAATGACAGTGGCAGGACGTAACTGCTGTCCGCTGTTGGGACATTAAAAATGATTGATATACCTAGTCCTACCAATTTAACTCAAAAACTACAACAATTTTTGCCTATAAATGTTCAAAAATAGAATCAATTCTAAGTGGTATGTACATTATAGAGTGCATATAGGAAAGATCATTGTAATGCCTTTGTAAGATTTTATCTAAAAATTAAAATTTACTGCACCAACATTAATTTTAAATGGTTTACTGTACACCAAAAAAAACTTTTCTCGCACTTTAGAAAATATATTTTTCCTTTTCCTTTAGTTCTAATTTCAAACAAATGGTTAAACAAATGGAAATACACTATTGCGTACTTCCTTAACACAAGGCCGTTTTCCCAACCCCCTGCCAATTTTTCAGGTAAAAAGCCGTCAGTCTCATTTTCTAATGTAAAAAAAAAAAAAGAAAAAATAGAAAAAACCTTCCCAGTATTAAAAAAAATAAAATGTATGGAAATACATGAAACAAAATGATTAAATTGGTTTTTTTTCTGTAAAATTTAGAAAGGAAATGGGATCTTTAAATGTTATTTAAGAATTTAAAAATCTAACTGAAGAAATATGCTTTTCAAATGTATTTTAACCGAAAGAAAAAGTAACATCGTAGGAACCCTTGCAAGCAACAGTTGGAATAAATAAAATAATAATAAACGTGATTGCTTCATTGGGGCTGCTGACCAGGGCCGTCACCAAGAGCCTATCTGGGCGTCTTTGTCATCAGTTTTATCACAGTTTGATCTCGAGGACCAGGCTCCTATTTGCTGACAAGGCTTGGCTTACATGGCTTCTCGTTCTTTTTCTTAATGGGGAAAATGAAAAAATAAGCAAATTTTATAATTGCCCCACCTCCTATAAAGCCTACTAGATTTTCAAAAATTTTGTCGAAAAAACGGCTGTTCCTTTGTGTAGTTATTCCAAGGGAAAGAAAATATTGTACCGGTTAAATACTTTTGAAACATTTCTAATTTTGTATTTAAATTTAAAGGACTAAAATTAAAATTAATAAATATTTTTTGCGAAATTATTTTTGATTATTTAGAGATTTGAAATGGAGACATCCGAAATGGTCATGTGGAACTTCAGTGCCAATAGCGCAACCAGGGGATAGGGCCCTGCGGCTCTGGCCCAACCTAAAATGTGAGTTGCTTTTTTAAAAAATTCTTTACTATTGAAGAAAATGAAGGAACGCGTGTCTTGGAAAAACTAAGTTTTTTTAATGAGAAAAACGAATAATATTGGGCAGAAATCTTAATTCCTTTCAGAAATATATCTCTGCATTTGAATTTTTTAACAGCTGCAAATTATTGGTCAACTAATTGTGTGCCCCCCTCTTCTCCACCCAGTTCTGTTTCCCTCGCAGATATTGAAAGAATTCATGATGTCATTTGACTTCTGAGAGAATTTTAAGAGTGTCAGCAGCTTTGGTTCTCAGTTGTTATGAAGAAAGATCAGATTGCACAATCGGAGGAAGCCCCCTCTTACTTAGGACCGTCTACAGATCAAAAAGAATGCCGAAGCGGCTTCAAACAGCTATGAAACTAATTTATCTTAAACAAAAATCTTTAAAAAATTCGGATAAGTCTTGTAGAGGAAAAACAATTTTGATTTGTTTGTCGAAAAATGTATTAAGCGGACATTTTGAAAAGGAAGTTCGCCACTGGTCCCAAGTCAGTGGCCCTCTGAATTTAAATTTTCGGGAGAGGGAAGTTCTTAACTTTTGCAGAATGAAACCTCAAATTTTACTGAAAAACAAATACAATCATGGACGCATAGCATACACTTATACTGCCGTGCTAAGCGCAAAAGTGTTACCTGCAGTCAAGAGATCAAATTTAGATAACTCTTTAAAGTTTTGCGCAACCATGTATTTGATTCAGAAGAAACTTTTTCAGATTTTTTTTAAAAATATTTCCCGTTCTCAAATGACCATATAATTTTGTATTTAGGTAAAATGCGTCACAAAGAGCCACCTGGTGGCGACAACTCAATTTTGTCAAAAAGTGCAGAGATACGACTTTTGTGCTTAGCACGGCAATATATCTGGTGAGAAGGTACTATAAACATGGTGTGAGGGGGAGAGCTCTGTTCTGCTTTATTATTTTTCAATTTGGCGAATCGTCTGACAATTTTTTTTTTTTTGGGGGGGGGGGAGTGGGGACATAGCAGTGACTTCCCAAGTGGGAGCTCCTGACCGAAGCTATCGCGCATGAACTTCAAAACATTCTCTCGCTATAATTGCGGGTGTTTCATCTTCAAATTAAAATCGTACTTCAAGGAAAAAGTGTTCACTTACCATTATGACTGAAGTATGTTCATCGTTATCCTGAATATCATTTATTTATTTTTCCGTTGCGTTGAATTCAACACAGAAAGGTTTTCAAAAATTCTCTTCTTAATACATTTATTGATGTTTATCTCTGTATTTCTTCTTCTGAACTTACGGGACGAAACGCTAGATCTAGTTTAAGAACCCCGTGGCTTTCTATTTTCGGTTTTCAAAACGTCACAGAGAGCGGAAGGGATGGTTCCTTGTGTTCTTTTTTTTTCCTCCGTTATTTGAGCTTTTGATTGCGAGAAAAGATGACGAAATGTTTGTTTACGCAACGGGCGCGCCTGTGTTTTGAAAGTGGTATTTCGTTGTTGTGATGTACATAATATAAATAAGCAAAATTGGGCTGTTTCGGTATTTTTAAAGTTGATTTCGAAATTCAATCAGCTAATTACCGTTCGTTCTTTTATTTTATCTATTTTACGCTCCCAATTTGTTTTATTCCATTGGCAATAAGTAATTTATACTGTATACACTAAACACTACTTGCATTATGGGGCCAGCGAGTTGCGCAAAGTGATGCTATTTTAAGTTACGTGAGTTCAGTTGTAATAAAGAAAAAGAGTCTACATTAGAGGTACTGCTGTTTCCTGTGTATCTTTTGTTGCGTTACAAAGAATAGTACATCTCAAACTTTTGAACCTTTGAAAAACATGTTCAAAGGGAAAGATACCTTTTAGTAAGTCAGGCCCGTCTTTTAAAGGGAAATGAGGAAGAGCACAAGTAGCTCCATTGTGCTCAGGACTTGAGAAATGTTATTTTATTCATTCATGTAGAGATTAGTTTACAGAGGAGACTCCTGTGACCTAGCCAAATACGAAGATTGTTCCCATTTCTTGCACATCCACTTTTGATGAAAGATATTAAGTTTTAATTTCATTTGTTACTTCAAGGAGAAAAGCTTACTTTCAATTAAATTCTTTCTGAAGTAAACATTTCCAAAACTAAACGTATTAAATATTTTTTTAAAAATACCCCTTGTAGGGTGCCTCAACTCCCTATGGTGTCATTTAGCTCCATGGGGCACCCAATGGGTGCCTTAAGGTGCGCGGCACCCCAAGGAGGCAAATGGTACTTTCAAGGGTGACAGAGAGTCAAGGGGCACTTTACAGGGGGTGCCGCTGATGCTTCAACGTTTCACCCTTAAAGTGCCTTGTGCAAGTACAACCTGTAGTTTTAATAGTGTATGTCAACTAAGTTTTTGCGTAGATCTTCAACTGCAATATTTCCCTCTCATTCCTCTCATTTCAGAAAATCTTCAGAGCTTGCAAACCAGGATGCGTGATACTATACATCGACAACGCTGTCGAAAAGTACCACCAGCTACTGACGAGCGCCGCCAAAGAATGCCATCTGCGCACAATATTCGGCCCCGTTTGCCACAAGCTCTACGAGAGGACCGAATTCGACCACTCCTATTACGGCAACCGCAGCAGTTGCCGGACTAAAGTCACCATCCACATGTGGGAGAAAGTAGCACCAGTTCCGCAATCTGTGGGCGTCGTGTACTCCAACAATCGCGAAAGCGGGGCCGTTTCCAGACCGCCGGGCAGGAGGGATGCTCGGGACAGGCCGAATAACGTCACGATGAGAAGAAATAGTTCCGAAGCTGATGCGTCGCGTCGTAACGAACATACCCCCATGCAGAATGATGACTGTTGCTGCAAACTGATGTGATGCAGGCTGTTTTCACCCAAAGGACTGGCTTATCGATTCATTATCATTATTCCGTAATTCGTAGTCACTCTTTCTACTTTTGTATTTTTATGCGTTGAATAAAAGTTCATTGGATTGAAAAGAAGAAAGTATAAAGTACTGTTTGACTTTTTAACGCGCAACCCTGAGCAAATTGCTCATGCTTCATGTCTGTTCTGATTTCATCAAAATAGGGGTGATAGTAATAAGAGACATCAAATGGGGGTGGGGTTCAATTGGAAATCGTCCATTAGACAAGTTGCTTTTCAACCGACGAAAAAACGGAGGAGGTTCTCAGGTCAACCGGCATATATATATATATATATATATATATATATATATATATATATATATATATATATATATATATATATATATATATATATATATATATATATATATATATATATATATATATATATATATTGTAACGAGTCCGTAGCACTTTCAACTTTCTTTAAATGAGCGTTCCAAGTAACTATGAGGAAGTAACTATAAATTTATTTACAAGTATGTACATTTATTTAATATACAATAGAAGCAGGACACAATTGCTAAACATCCAGCAATTAGGTAACAAACAGTACACTGTACTCTCAACCGTGACTCAGCGCCACGTATCTAATGTGAACAGTAATTAAGAAATTACAAAAGCAAAACAAACATTCGCCCAAGCGAATAAAACGAGCCTCTCAGAAATCAAATCTGAGAAAAACTAAAACTGTGTTCAAGGCAGTTGGACAGCTATTTATACTCAGAAGGAAATTTCTACAAC